>PVJS01000525.1:0-86324 GCA_004027185.1 Glis glis | reverse complement strand
TCCATTCTAATTGGGGTTAGGTGAAATCTCAGGGTAGTTTTGATTTGCATCTCTCTGATTGCTAATGGTGTTGAACATTTTTTCATACATTTATGGGCCATTTGTATTATTATTATTACAGTTTTTAAGTTTGCAATTTACTAATTTTTTACTTTCTAAGGACTGGCTTTTATCAAAATATGGCTATAGCAAATATGTGCCCAAATTCAATAACATCACCCACATTCTTTTAAATAGCACTAGGATAAAATAATTCTTGGTATAATTTTTGGGACTGTTTGTAAAATATAATCCCACCATTTGATTCTATTTAAAGTTAATTTATCTAAGTCTATGAAAAAAAAACAATTTCCTTATGTTATTGAAAGAGAAAAGATGCAATAATTTTTAATTCAAATGTGGTCAAATAAACTGGGCATGGTGGTGAATGTCTGTAATCCCAGTACTTGGGAGGCTGATACATGAGCATCACAGGTTCAAGACCAACCTCAGCAACTTAATGAGATTCTCAGCAGCCTAGCAAGACCCTGTTTCAAAAACAAACAAAAATAAATAAATAAAAATAAAAAGGGCTGGGAGTATATCTAGGAGTTAGAAGCCACTGTGTTCAATCCCTAGTACTACAAAAATTTGTGGTCAAATAAACATAATACGAAGCTTCCCATCTTAACCATTTTTACGAGTACAGCTCAGGAGTGTTAAGTATAATTGTGTTATTGTAAAACCATTGCCACCATCTGAGGCAGGAGCCCGGCTATGTCCTTGAAGACGAATCTTGCCTAGAAGCCTAGGGACAAGATAAAAGAATACAGCCTTCTTCACGGCTCCCTCTGAGGTGAACAAAGCTGGGACTCTCTGGGCAGCTAAGACCCCAAGATAAGGCACAGAACTGCTAGAAGAAAGAGAGACAATGCACAGACTGACTGCTGCTCTGCCTCTGCATCCTGCTTCTGCCAGGCAAAACAAACCTCACACTCACCCCGCCCTTCTGAAAATTAAGTGAGCAAATGTATAAAACAACTTGCATTTTTTGAGCTCAGGGCTCAGACCCAGAGCTTTGCTCTCTGAGCCTCACCGGTGAATAAAGAGACCTGTTTTATCCTACTCCGGCCTCTGTTTCTTGTTCTCCGTGGGCCACCCATAGCCTCTTGCAACACATCCATCTTTAGAAACTCTTTATCTTGCAAAACTAAAATTATACACCTATTAAGTAATTCTCCTATCTCCTCTCCTCCCAGGCCTTTGGCAACCACCTTTCTGCTCTCTATGTCTATGAATTTGATCATTCCAGTGACCTCATAGAAGTGGAACCATACGTTATTTGTCTCTGTGCACCTGGCTTATTTCACTCAACATAATTTCCTCTAGGTCCATCTGTGTTGTAGCAGGTGCCAGAACTTCCTTCCTTTTTCCAGGCTGAATGCTATCCCACTGCATATCTGTACCACATTTCCTATGCATTCATCTGCTGATACATGTATGCACTGTTTCCACCTTCTGGCCACTGCGCATAACACTGAGGAGAACATGGGTGTGTAATATCTCCTTAATAATTTACTTTAAAAACTTAGTTCCCAGTGGTTTTTGCACAGAAGACTCAGCATTCCTAATTAAAGCCCAATCAACCCAAATAGAAGATAGGTCGAGTGGTGCAGGTTTTTTTTTTCATGTAACTTGTACAAGAGAAAACTACTCAGGCTTCATCAAGTAATATTGCTATTCTGTAATGAGAAAACACATCCTGATTTAAAGGTAAGAGCTAAGAACTTGAGAATGCCGCCCTGCAACCCGAAAGCCTGAAGCCAGCGTAAAAACACAGCTCACATCCAAGTTCTAATTAGAAACAGGGGCACAGAAAGTTTCCCCAAAGAGACCCAATTGCAGCCTTTGACCACGTTTGGTTTCTTGAGAAGATATAAAAGTTCATTTTCCTCACTGCGTGATTGCAGAAGGAAATTTATGCGCTGCCCTAAATGGAGGAATATTTGGAGAAAGATCAAAGGGAGTAAAGGGAATGATTCAAAGTTCGGAAGTTGTAAAACTTATAAGAAGAGGTTTAAAGGATTTCTTCTTAAGAAGAAAAGACTGAGGAACTAGCCTGAAAAAAATCTTCACATAAGAACATGAATAGAGAAAAGTATGACTATAGGCAAAATTTAAAAAAAAAAAAACCTTTAAACTTATAAATATGAATTAAAATTAGAAAACTTGGAAGCTCTACAGAAATTGAGCCTTGGATGTAAAGAGAATATAATACATAGTTTTTCAAAACCACACTCATGATAAGAGAGCAAAATGACACAGTATTAGTCATCTCAGGCTGTTAAAATATCACAGTGTGAGTGGCTTCAGTCACAGAAGCTAGCTTCTAAGAAGGCTTAGCTCAGTGGCAGAATGCTTGCCTAGCATGCATGAGGCCCTGGGTTCCATTCTCAGCACCATAAGAAGGAAGAAGAAGGAAGAAAGAGAAGAAGGAGGAGGAGCAGAAGGAGAAGGAAGAGAAGGAGGAGGAGGAGGAGAAGGAAGAGAAGGAGGAGGAGGAGGAGGAGGAGGAGGAGGAGATGGAAGAGGAGGGGAAGAGGAAGGGGAAGGAGAAAGGGAAAGGGAAGGGGAAGGGGAAGAGGAAGAAGGGGAAAGGGAAGAGGAAGGGGAAGGGGAAGGGGAAGGGGAAGGGGAAGAGTTTATTTCTCAGAGTTCAGGCATCAAGAAGTCCACGCTCAGGCTTCCGTCCAGTCTGATTTCTGGTGAGTGCCACCTTTTCACACCTGTGACATCTTTGTCCTCACATGGCAGAGAAAGTCACTCTCTGGTGCCTCTTCTTCTTTTTATAAGGACACCCGTCCCACTGGGTTGGGGCCCATGTTTGTGACCCCATTTGACCTTAATTACCCCTTGAATGCCCACCTCCAATACAGGGACATTGGGAGCTAAGGTTTCAACCTGTAACTTTTAGGGGACAGAATTCATAGATGGGGCTCTTGAAGTTTTTGAACTGAGCTAAAATAAATTTAGTAGAATTATAGTGCTTAACAAGTTCTGTGAGATATCCACCAGCAGCTATTGTATCCAAAGTTCATAGAGAAGAGCAGAAGGGGAGGGGGGGAGGGCCGCATCTCCTTTCACGGCACCGTCTTGCCTACGCACTCCTGATCTGGACCATCCTGGAGGGGCCATGATGGTATCTTGATTTGCCATAGTAAGGATAAAAATGATGCCCAAGAGGCACAAAATGGGATTAGAATCCAGTAAAACCCAGGGTGTCAATATACTAGTTTCTATAAAAAGAGGATTTTCAGATTCATTCTACCTATACATGGTATTTGGTTCTATGTGACCCTCTAATCCATATTTAACCCTTCATCATTGAGCCCAAAGCTTAAAAGAAGGCTACTTTTATATAAACCGCTATATTGGCCTTAAATTCAAAAGTAGCGTTTTCCAAATTGTAATCTAAGGAATATCATGAATAGTCTAGGAAGGTAAAATGAAAATAAAAATTAATCAATTACAAAATAAAAATTGGCGGCCGGGCGTGGTGGCGCACACTTGTAATCCCAGTACTTTGGGAGGCGGAGACCAGAGGATATGGGTTCGTGGCCAGCCTCAGCTCGCTCTCTCTCTCTCTCTCTCTCTCTCTCTCCTTAGTGAGGCCCTCCGAAACCTTGTGAGACCTGGTTTCAAAATAAAGTATAATAAATAGGGCCGGGGGTGTAGCGTGGAGGTAGAATGCCCCTGGGTTCAATCCCCGGTACCGCAAAAAAAAATAAATAAATAAAAATTGGCATGATTGTTTTAGTTTTAGTATTTGTGGTGCATTTGTGGGACTATGTTGCTATTGTTTGATATATTATTTTCTATAAAAATTTTTGAACCTAGAATCCATGTAACCTTTTCCCTATCCTCTTAATCTCCATGGACCAATCTTGGGAAATGCTGGTCAAAACTATCTCATGTAATTAACAGAGAAGGAGCCCTCTCATCTTGGAAAAGCATCACCAATTTGAAAGGAACATTTTCTTAATGGTTCTAGTCTTGTCTCAGAATTCCCGGGCTCATAACCAGCAGAAAAACAACACTTCACTTCATGTACCATTAATTCTTAAAGTATGACATTCATAATCTACCTATCCCTGGTTTGAGGGTGTGACAATTTCTTATGCTTAACTGTCTATTCTGAATGTTAAAATAAATACTGTGATTTGCAATACACATGTTTTATCTCAACTCTTCATTGTGGAATATTTCAAACACATATGAAGGACATAAAAGAGTAGAATAAACCTCTGTGAACCCATTACCCAACTTCAACAATTATTAACTCATATTGGAACCTTGCCCTTCCAACTGGAGTAATTTTCATCAAATCCTACAAATCATAAAGGTATTTTAAACTACATGTTGGCTTATGTTTATTACTAAAGGTAGGAAAGTCGTCACACACACACGCATACAAATGCACACACACACACACACACACACACACACACACACACACACACACTGTGCCTTGATAGAGTAATTCCAGCTGCTCTGAGTTCAGCCTGCACCTCTGAATTATTTTCCTGGCACAACATAGGAAGGTGTGTGGGTGGATATTTCTCCTGTGTTCAGTTACTGTTGATATGGACTCAGTATAAAATACTTGCTCCTGATCACAGGCACTAATGTAGGAGCACATTCTCATCTGTCAGATTGGTTTGATCCACACAAACCTGTCAACAAAACCAGGTCAGCAGGCTAGAGCAGAAAATAAGGGGGGGGGGAATCAATAAATCTTTGAATTAATCATGCAGCCGTCAGGGAGAATTATGGGTGCACAAATGAAATGGATATGCAGGGCCGATTTGCCATTCCTCTCTTCTTCTGGCTACACTTTCATTTCTGCCCCATCCCTCCTGCAGGATTCCAGCTCCATTAACCCCACTTCTGTGACTGAGTACAAATGACTGGCCCTAATTCATAGTTTCTGTCTCACCTCATTCTTCTAAGAAAGGCTCTCATCACCTTGAATATCCATGCCTACTATTATACACAGGGTTAAACATATTTGGAATGTGTGCTGCTCCTCAATGTATCTAAACCTTCAAAAGAGAAGTACCCTAAGCCATGTGTCTATATACTTTGCAATTCTCCTTCTGCATAACTATCTCACAGGGGTACATATAAAAGACCTATGAATCAGTAGCCACTATTAGTAACAGCCAATTTCATCTGATAGCTAGAGTTTAAAATAGAAGTAACTATGGATATATTTTCCCAACAACCACAAACAGATATGAAACCTATTAGTTTATCAACAGTACCATAAATGTATATTTTAAACACATGAAATCGAATTTTCAGACTCATCTTTTTTCCTTGAAAAGATAATGATGATCCATGTTCTTACTATTTATAAAGGTTTTTGTCTCTAAAAATATCACTATAAAATTAAAGACACTTAAATATCTTGGTGATTTCAAGAAAGCAAGAGAGAAGCATATTTGCATTATCTTTCATATAAATGAATCATAGCTAGTAAAGAAAGAGGAAGGGGTTCAGGGAAATAGGCCTGTATTCACATGTTCAGGACCATAAGTAAAATGCACGAGGGGGAAATCGCTCATCAGGCCTCAGGGAAACCAGATGGTCCACGTGGCTTGCATGTGCGATGGACTTCAGGGTTTCATGACAATGTTTCCCACAGAACCATTGGAAGTATGGCCAGCAACATGATGTCCAGTTTCTTTTTCACTTATGATGGGGTGGCGGAGAATTCAACAGAAGAGGAAACAATCAAGACACAGACTGGCTTTTCTTTCCTTACTTAGTGACCAGGGATGGAGCAAACTTCATCAGAGGGAATGACAGGGACATAGAGGGGACCTAGACTGCCCCAGAAAATGACAACACAGAGCCTCTAGGCTCTGAATAAATCTTTGTGGATCATTTAAAAATTACCTGCAAGGCAGAGATGTACTTTTCATCAGCATTTCATTACTTATAGTAAGAATTTGGTAATAAAACAATTTTTCTAAATAAATCTTGAATCCAAGAATAACACTTCATGAATAAATTGTTTCACTTGTGAATGGGACCTGAGGAAACGTGTCATGTACATCTGGCCCATGGGTCCTTTGGCTCTCTACCCAGGGACCTAGCCTGGCTGTGTTCCCTCTTGGGAAATGGCCCTACTCAATTTCAAGTTCATTTGGCTTTTTTAATGATAGGGTTTCAATTCAAATGGATAAGTGCTGAGAACTAAAAATTTTACCACCTAATTAAGTTTGTGGGGCGGAGGCAGTAGGGCCTTGCTTCCCTAATATCATCTGTAGTTTGTAAAATGACTTGGTGGAGACTCTATAAAACCCCTTCCTTCTCCTGGTACAAGAACAATTGTAATAAAAGATACTGGTACGCTGCGATGGGGACCAAGGGACAAAAGATGTATGCATAAAAAAAGGAGCAAAGGATGCTAGGGTTGGCAAGATCAGAAAAACAGAGTGAAATTGCAGGGAAATGGAGAGAACTTGAGAATATTACATTGAGTGAGTACAGCCAGTCTCAAAAAATGAGTAGATATATGTTTTCTCTTATATATGGAAGCTAGAGAGAGATTCAGAAATATGGGCGACATCAGATAGATGAGCAGAGACTCCAGGGTTGTGACTGAGGGGGATCAGGGAAGGGGGGAATCATAAAGAACGCAACAGTTGAACTAACGCTGTGAATATATACAAAACTACCAATTCCAATCTCAAAGACATGCTCAGGGAGGGGGAGGGACTCTGTAGCACGGCACCAAGAGCTATGGGCATGTATTTTTCTGACACTGTGTACCCCAATATGATGTAAAATTGCAATGCACCAAATTAGAAAAGGAAAAAGAAAAAGAGTGAGGCTGAAGATTTCCATATGCAGTTCAGTTTAAATGAAAGAGAGATGTGCCACCCGGCAACTGTAGCAGAGGTTTTACTGTGGTGTGGTCCCTAGTTAATCTGGGTTAGGGAAGCAGGGATGGGGTGGCGAGGTTGAAGGGCTGCACGAAAGGCTGAGGGTTCATGCAAGGCAGGGTGATGGTAGGTTTGTCTGGAAATGTGCTTGTTCCATGACTTCATTTCTTCCTCAACACATCTCTGATCCCCTCCCCGAAAAAGTCCAGAAACATCGAATTAAGGATACTTCCACCTGTAAAAGAATACATAGGCGCTATAGGTTGAATGTTTGTGTCCCCAAATTCCTGTGTTGAAATCTAACCGACACTGTGAGGGAACTTGAAGTTGGAGTCTTTGCGATGTGATAAGGCCATGAGGATGAACTGAGGATCAAACCCAGGGGCACTCTACCTCCAAGCTATGCCCCCAGCCTTGTATATGTTTTTGTTTTAAAATAGGGCCTTGCTAAGTTGCTGAAGTTGACTTCAAACTTGCAATACTCCTGTCTCAGCTTCCCAAGAACTGGCATGACAGGCATGCACCACCATGCCCAGCTGTATTTTTTAAATATTTGATATTGAAGTAAAACTCAGAGTTATAAGTCTATTTCAAAGTGATTCATTTGGGCAATACAGTTTTCAGTGACTGTCTTTTAAATAAATAGGGTTAAAAATTGACTTTGTAGTTCCATCAGTATAGTAAGCTTCTATGTTTTAAACGAGTCTTAGCGAGTGTGTCTGAATCTCACCCATGCCCTTTCTCAATAGGTCATATAATTTTTGAAAATGGTAAATTTTAAAGCAATGCTTTGTCCATAGTCAAGTGCTTAAAGTCAGTACTAAAGAAATTTTATTTTTAACATGCTTTTTATGGTGCATTGGAGTCTCATATCACACTGAATATCTATTTGATGTTAACATACATGCACACAGCTCTTAGTGTCCCCCCCGCCTCCCATATGAAGTATCGAGAATGATGTTGGTATATTCTCACATGTACACATTGTTTATGAGAGTAATTCCACACAATTACAAAGGATGCCTAGAGCAAAAAGAGCCACAAGATCTCAGCTTGACGGCCCTCTCTGCCACTCGCTGCTTCGGTGGCTCTTACCCTCTGGAGTCTTTCTTCATCTATGCAATCACTTTCCATGGTGAAATCTGGTCCTGTGATAGGGATGAAGGGATGCTGCAGGGACACGCTAATCCTCACCTGGGCTCCTGGGAGCTCACTGATCACTATTTGTCGCTGGACACCTGGAGCATACTGATCACTATTTGTCGCAACGCGTACCCGTAGGCAAAAGCCATGCATGTAGAGCTGACTCTATTTACCAAATGTGTATATCCCTGCAGACAGAGACCAGCAGGAAGAGTTCAGGCCCTCTGGCTCTGCAGTGGGCGCAGTGCTTTGGGAAGTGCTCAGACATGCATCTCACATTCATGGCAGGCATGGGTTCTACGACTTGCGCCATCTTGTTATCTGGTGCTGAGGCTTAACAAACACTTCAGTATAAAATTGTAAGGAGACTATGACAAGTAAACCATCTCATGAGAATAAAAGGAGACAGCTTTTACTCTGGGAGTCACAAACACTGGAAATCGGGCATCACTGTTTCCCCTAGAAGAGCTTCGTGACATTGCGCATGAAGGAGAGACCAGGTGAAGTTTTATTTTGGAGTAGCAGAAAAAATATGGAGAAATAAAAGGAAGAACCTGTTTCAAAATAAAATAGATAGGGCTGGAGGGTGTAGCTCAGAGGTAGAATACCCCAGGGTTCAATCCCCAGTACCAAAAAAGTAAGTAAGTACATAAGTAAGTAAGTAAGTAAATAATAAATAAATAAATAAATAAATAAATAAATAATTGACTCCTACAGACTGTCAGTTCAATAGCATCTTAATGCTTTTCATTGTGAAATTGAAAGATTTTGGGATCATTTACTCACAACTTTTTTTTAGCATGCCTTGCATTTAACAGCTCGTGTGTGTGTGTGTGTGTGTGTGTGTGTGTATGTGTGTGTGTACGCATGTGCACACACATGGCTTAAAGAAGAGACCAGGACCCTCCCTTCCTATAAACTCTCACATGGAGTATGTCACCTCACTCCCTAAAATACAGCACAGGGAAGCAACTGCATCTCCCCTCCTTTCTGATTCTACCCTGATGCACACCCCTGTGCTAAGAATAGATCCAGGCTTTGAAATGAGCTTCCTACATACTAAAAATGACTAAAAATCAAACATTAGATGATAGATCATGGAAGAATACTCCTTTCACAGTTTTCACCTCTCCCATCAGCGTCTTCTTAGCAGATGTTGAAGAAATGCATCCATGCATCCTAAATTCTGCAACTCCCCCTAACATGTAAAACCAGAGGAGAGCCTTCAGGTGACCAGAGCACTGTCCCTGACGTCCTTTCAGTGTTGCTCTCGTTCCTCTCAGTCATGGATTCCTGGGTCTCAGCGGCTGGCATGTGGAGCAGCTGAGGAGGCAGGGGCCTTGGAAATGCTCAGTGCCCAGAGGTAAAATCAAAGTCTAAGTACCCTAGAAGAAGGGAGCATTAACTTCCAGAGCCCTGCACTGTGGTCCCAGAGCACACGCGCACACCAACGTGCAAACCTCCTGCCCTTCACACCCCTTACAAATGAGGAAGGGTCACATCAAATCTAATGTCAGCCCAGGTTGCTGAAACGTGCCTAAGGAAAACCTTGCCTGACTTGGTTGACTCTATCAATCATTTAAATCTCTCCCCCTTCCTAAAATGCAAACACCCATTTTCATCAACTACTCTTTTCTGGAACCTTCCATACTTTCCCAGGCAACATGGTGGGTGTGTGTGTAGCATCCTGCCCATACATCTGCCAGGGCACCAATACTCCACTGAACACAGAGATCCCTGGAGCTGCTTGGGAGCAGAATCCTACCATGGAAGCCCAGGAGCAGGGCTTCTGAGAGCCCGGTCCTGTGTTATCTGCGAAGCCCAGACCCAAATATAGCTCTGAGCACCCTAGCAAATAGCAAATGTTCCATGGAAAGCACTAGGTGTATGTCCTTTGATACTTAATGTAGGCAGAAAACTGTTCCTTTTACCCAAAATATAGGAGGAGGACAATCGTCCTTGGACCTGACCTCACTGATCCTAGGAGATAAAATTTTCCTGGAGTCACAGATAATAATGGTATTTGGATAGGAAATATTTTAACCGAAAATGGGGCTGCTGCTAAAGAGGGAGGCCATTTCTCTGGGAACAGTAAAATGTTTGCTTTTTCCATTTTCCAAATCCAGTTACCCTTGGGCTGTGTCTTTGATGTTAATGTAGCTAAACCCCCGGGGAGAGTTTCACAATTTTATCAGGAGAACCAGAAGTAGAATACTGGGCTTTCCTGACTGCCGCATCTCTAATAGGGAGGCAATTTCAACAGGCGCTGAGCTCCGAACCCAAATAGGAAGCCGGTATCATTGTTCTTCTCCAGAAAGATGTCTCAGGAACCTCTGTATCAGCCATCCCTCCAAAGCACATCACTACCCAAACTACTGTGTCTTTATGGGGCTACATTAATATTCGAGCAGGAAGACAGTGGGTGAGAATCTATCACATTATGAGCGCATTAGTGGCACCGGATGTGCCGGTCCCCATGCACAGGTCTGAGCCTGCCGCCCTCCACTGCGGCAGAGGCTGAAGGCAAAGGGGAAACACAGGGACTTCCCAGCTCAGACAAAGGTCCCAATGGAGACGAGGTAGCATCAGACATCCCGAACCTCTCCTTCCTTTGGGGGAATTACAGGATTTCTATGTTTAGGGTGTTGGGTTTTTCTTTCCAAACACGACTCACAATAAATGAGCTCATTTACACCTTTCATCTTGGACACCCCATGACCTAAGTGACGCAGAGGCACAACTGGGCCCCTGAGGGGATGTGCAGGGCCCCGAGGCCTCCCCTGAGGAGCCGTCACAGTGTGACCCCGCAGCAGGATTCTGGGCACTGGCAAAGCTTCCAGGGAAGCCCAGGGGATGAAAGTCCTGCTTCCTGTTACCTTCTCAGTTGAGACAGAGGACAGGAGGCAGTGAGGCCCAAAGGAAGAGGCCATCTTGTTGCTTCTTACAGGAACACACCCACATTTCTATATTTTCTTTCATTGAAAAGGAATTTAGAGAAGACAAACACCCATTTACCTTAGTCTAGACTTCCACAGCACAGATTTCTGCATAAACCTAATGCTTACCTACTAAGAGCAGGCCTTTGCTGCTGACAGATGGTTCCCCAAGGGCCCCCCTGACCCCCGAAGGCTGAGCTCCCAGCATCCCCAGGGAAGCAGGGCCACATTGGAGCAGTCAGGAGCCTGAGTGGGCCCCCACCATCCTCTGGGGCCCCCTCCTGATTGCAGTAGCCCCAGCTAATTTCAGGATAAGGTCAGCTAATCCTGACACTCTCCTGCAACCTCGTGTAGGGGGACCCTCACAGAGCTTCTTCTCATGGATGACTTAGTTTAACACTTCTCTCCTCAGGGAGAAGCAGCAGCTACAGGGAGTGATCTGCTCAGAGGAGGACTATTCCCTGGGACAACTGTGCCTCCCACATTCACTGCAGCTGGGGTGTCGTGGTGATCTGGGAAGAGGAGTGGAGTGCTGACCATGTCAAGGCATAAACTGAAATTAGTTCAACAGAACTGCAGGGTGGTCTGGGGGTGTTCACTGACAATGCAGAGACACATGCACCGCTAACAGATCATTGGCTGCACATGTGGCATTGGGGACGTCTTCCCTGGAGCTCGGTGCTAATGCAGAACAAACCCCTCTGTTCCTGGGACCTCTGGGCTGTGCAAGGTCATCTCTTGCACCCCGGGATCCCAGTGCCTCCCCCAGTGGCTCAGCCTCTCCAGTGTGGGGGAGGGGGGCTCCAGGCTCCTCATCACATCCACCTGTCTCTGCTCACCTGGGTCCAGTCCTGGCCTTCATCGAGAAATGGGTCCTTCTCCACCTAAACCATCTGAAACTGACTTATTCATTAAGATCCCAGTGCTGTTGACCATGGTGTCACCTCCAGTGTCCCCCTTCCCTGGGAACAGAGTCCGATGAAACAGGATGCAAGCCACAGCAAGTCGTTTTGTGAGGCTTAAGTTCTACTTTCTACTTATAGGTAATAACAGCTCTGGGGCTGCGCTGCCAGCAGCAAGGCCATTTTTAATTACGGTTCCATTAGACTAAGACTGAACTATAGGAATCAGAGTCTCTGAGTCTCTGTCTCTATCTCTCTCCCTAAATGGCTTACATACAGACAAATAAAAGCTTCCCACTGATGGATAAAGATAAACTACCTGTGCTATATTCGTTTTGCAGATGCTGCTGTGAATGGAGAAAAGCCGCGTGCTTATCTGTGGTACACAGGTTGCTTTTTACTTTTTGCCACACAGGGAAGGAAGCTGCAATGTTTGGATGAGAGGAGGACAGGGACAGGTCCCTGTCAACATGGTACATGTCCTGCATTCTGCACACCAGCGGCCACCCGCGCTCCACGTACAGAATTCCCTTTTCATTTAATTAGGTTCACTTTGGAGGGAAAATAATTCTACTCACATAAGATTGTAAAAAGGTGAAACCTGCACGGGAGCACACCATTAACCAAAGTCATCGAGGAGGCACGTGAGCATTCACGTCCCGTCGCACAGAGAGACGTGTAGATGCTCCTGGTGCAGATTTCTATTTCTCCTCCAGATTCCCAGCTCTCCCCCACGTTCGGGCACATGTCCGCTCAGGTCAGCATGGCCACATGACTTGCCGTGGTGAGTTAAGTATGAACAGACACATGTGTGTCACCACCGAGGGTGAGCACCATGGGGCAGTTGTCATTTTCCTGTGCCCTCTTCCTCTGCCAGGGCAGACACAGAGGCCATCAACTCTGTTAGGTGGTGGAGCATCCATCATCCTAGGCCCCAGAGGGTGGGACATTACAAACACAGCCCCCAATTCTTCCCCTCCCTGGATCCACACCACCTAATCCTGTAAATTTGAGGGGCCTTCTCCTCTGACTCTGAGCTTGGCCGAGTAACTGTCATCAAATCTCTCCATCTGTGATTATAAAATCTAAGACCCCTAAGGAGAGATGATAACCACTGAACCATGGAAATTAGCAAATAAAAGTGTATAGGTAAGTCTCCATTATGATTATTTTAATCATATTTTAGTTCTTAAATTTTGTACTTTTCAATACCATAAGTTAATAAATTAAAGTGATTAATCAGCATAACAGCAAGAATTTATTGTCTACTGAAGTGTGAAGGGTTTTACATTCACTGCAAAAACCAAATTAAAAAAACAACTAAAAGCTCCCATTATATCCTACATTCCTGCAATGTGCTTTAAAAACAAACTATTTCAATTTTGATTTGGATCTCTTAACTGTCTCCTTGTTGTAGCGTAACCTACACTCCCTAGCCAATCAATAAGCTGAAAACAAAAGCAGTGTGGCTTCATGAGGTCCAAGTCCCAACTTCTCTCTACAAACTGACAAAATGCTGGTGTTAGTCAAGAATTACATTAGAGAGTGTGTGTGTATATGTGTATGCACACAAGCACAGCACACCCTTTGTGATACACATTAAAACATGGTCTATGCTCATTGCAATTCTTTTCCAAAAGCAGACGACACATTCTAAAATAGGCCAAGAATCATTACCCAAGGAGAGGCAAAACACGAACACGGAGCATTGGACCCATACTAGCCTCTCCAGGTAAATAGCACAGAACAAGAAATCAACCTAAATACCACTAGAAATGGATAAACCACAATTTCTTAGAGGCTAAATTCCAGTTGTATCATTTCTAGACACCAAATATAAGCCAAAAAATTATTCATAGGAAAGTACCAATTTCAGTTCTAAATATACATTCTTAATAGAATCTTCAAGTTCAAGGTCAGAGATACAACATAACTCTTAACACATTTGAAAGGACCCAGAGAACATGGAGTCACGGCATCCACTTCCCAGATTTCAGTCTCAGAACACCAGCCACCCATGTGTCGCTGAGACCTCACAGACCCATCACTGCTACTTATCTATTTGTGAAAGCAGAAATAAAACCAAAGTGATCTCATAGAAGTTAACAGAATGCCTGTACTTAGAGTACAAGGAACTTATTTTTATCCATTAGTCAACTCATCAAAGATGATAGGAATTGAGCCTTCGCAAACCAATATAAGACACTTACATCGGGTTTATTTATAACATAGCACCAACCTAAGAATGCTCGTTCTTAATTATAACAAAGACATAAATGCAAAACCCAGTTCTGGCTCTAGATAACCGTTGCTAAGGGCACCTGGGGCCCTGTGCGCCAGTGACGCACAGCCTACCTGAGACAAGTGAGACCGTGTCTTTCTCCCAAGAGACGACAGTGATGTACGCCTCCACTGAGGAGGGGATAATGCACTTGAAGACCGCGACATTGCCTCTCATGGTTTTCTGGTCCTCCACACGAACTGTATAGGGCTCCCGTAAAACTGGAGGGCAGGAAGAAGACCTCTGTCAGATGCAGAGTCAATATCTCATTCCGAGAGTGTCTCATTCTAATAGAAACAGGTGTGGCACATATATTAATTGTATAACATACATATTCATTAGGAAAAAATTAAGAAACCTACATTCTGTGTTTTCATCACCCAACTTAGAAACGCTCCATTAACAATACACTGAGCTCTACTTTAAAGGACAAGAATATCATCGAAGGCACAAACCAACTCCCTGCAGGCACCAGGAGGTAGGAGTGGCTGGCTCTGAGAGTCCTGGTGATGGGAAACCACCCTTGGCCCACAGTTGTCAAGGGTTCCCAGAAAAGGCATGGGGCTATCCCAGGGAGGCACACAAGGTGGGACCCTGCAAGAGTGAGGCCTCCAGCACCCTCTCCTGTCCTGTTGTCCAGGGTGCATATTTATATTACTGAAGTGTCTCAATACTTTTACCCATTTTGTTTCTTATTTTTAAATCTCACAACATTCTCAATGATAGTTGTTTAAAATATGTGTGTGCATGTGTATGTATCTGTATGTATGTTTGGGAAGTATTCTCTCTCAAGCTGTGGTTTGCCTTTTAATCCTTGTAATAGTATCTTTAAATGAGAAGTTAAAAAACATTCAATATAGCAATTTGTTTTTCCATAGATTGTACTTTTTATAGCATATCCAAAAAATCTTTACATGAGCCAAGACTGTGAAGATGGCCTTCCATTGTTGTTCAGAAAAACTTTCATAGTTTTGGTTAATATTTAGATCCATGATGCATTTTGATTTAATTTTAGTGTATGATGCAAGGTATGGATTGAAACGTAGTTTTTACACAAATATATAGCATTGTTCCAGCATCATTTGTTGAAATGATTATCATTTTTTACCAAATTACCTGTGTACCTTTGTCAATTTTCAGTTGTCTATATATGAGTGGATCTATTTCTGAACCTTAATCTTCTATATTACTTATGTTTATAATAATTTTTCTTATAAAAGTATTAAAACTGCATAGTGTTACCCATTCTAAATAATTGATAATTTTTCAAGGTTCTTTGAGCTATTCTAGGTCCTCTGTGTTTCCATCTGGACTTAAGAATCAATTTGTTAACTCTTACTAGTAAAAAAAAAAAAACCTGTTGATCTTTCATTGAGCTTGTATTGAATTATAGACCATTTTGGGGATAAGTGAAATCTTAACACTGAATCCTCCAACTCATAAAAAAATCCCATTACTTTTTTATTTACATCTCCTTTAATTTCTCTAAGCAATGTTTTGTGATTTTCAGTGTATGGGTCTTTCGTGTTTGTGATATTTATCTCTAAGTATTGCTTCTGTTTTGACATTATTATAAACAGTACATTTTAAATTTCTATCTATAATTTGTGTGTTAATCTTGAATACCACAGTCTTGACAAGCTCACTTACTAGTTTCACTGTTTTTTTTTTGTACAAGCCATCAGATTTTCTACATACATGATTATTATCTACAAAAGAAGATAGGCAAACTTTTTTCTTTGAAATCAGAACACGTTTTATTCCTTTTTTTTCTTGTCATATTGCTCTGGCTACAGCCTCCAAAACAATGCAGAGTAGACCTGGTAAGAGCACACACCCTGGCATCATTCTTCATCATTGGAGTGAAGCATTTAATCTTTCATCATTAGGTGTGATGCTGCTTATACTAGGACTTTTGTATTAGACAGGAAATTTCCTTCTATTTTTAGTTTTCTGAGAGTTTTTATCATGAGTAGACCTTGGATTTCTCAATGCTTTTCTGCATCTGTTGAAAGGATCAATTTTTTTTTTTTTTTTTTTTTGCGGTACCGGGGGTTGAACGCAGGGGTGTTCTACCTCCGTGCTACACCCCCGGCCCTATTTTTTTTATACTTTATTTTGAAACCGTGTCTCACGAAGTTGCAGAGGGCCTCACTAAGGAGAGGGAGAGAGAGAGAGAGAGAGAGAGAGAGAGAGAGAGAACACGAGAGAGCTGAGGCTGGCCGCGAACACGGATCCTCCGGTCTCCACCTCCCAAAGTACTGGGATTACAAGCGTGCGCCACCACGCCCAGCCAAATTATTTTTAATATGTTAATATACTGAATTATATTGATTGTTTTTCAAATTTGAATCCAGCTTTGCATTCTGGAGATAAGTTCCACATGGTTCTGATATATTATCCTTTTTATTTGTTAATAGATTCAATTTGCTAAAGTTTTTAGAATGTTTGCATATATATTATTAGAGATATTTGTCTATAGTTTCCTTTTCTTGCAATGCCTTTGTTTTGTTTTAGTATTAGGAAAATGCTAATGGGAAATAAAATTATCTGGGAAAATATTCTTTCTTCTTCAATTTTGTGGAAAAACCTGTCTGGGATTTTTATTATTTCTTCCTTAAATGTTTAGTATAATTAAAGTTAAGCTTTTTTTTTGTGGTACCGGGGGTTGAACGCAGGGGTATTCTACTTCTGCGCTACACCCCCGACCCTATTTTTTATACTTTATTTTGAAACTGGGTCTCACGAAGTTGCAGAGGGCCTCACTAAGTAGAGAGAGAGAGAGAGAGAGAGAGAGCTGAGGCTGGCCACGAACCCGGATCCTCCGGTCTCCACCTCCCAAAGTACTGGGATTACAAGCGTGCGCCACCACGCCCGGCTAAGTTAAACCTTTTGAACCTGGTATTTTATTACAGGAAAGTTTTATATCTATAAATTCAATTATTTAGTAGAAATAGGGTTACTCATATTATCTATTTCTTCATAAGTTAACATTGGTATTTTGTATCTTTCAAGAAATTTTTCATCTCACCAATTTGTTGAATGTACTGTCAGATATTTTTTTCTTAATATTCCATTACTGTCATTCTAATATCTGTAGAGTATGTAGAGATGTCAACTCCTTCATTCATGATATTGGTCATTTTCCTTCTCTCTTTTTCTTCTTTACTTTTAGCATGGTTAGTAAGATCACTAATTAAAACCTTTGTTTGTAATATAGGCTTTCAGAACTATAATTTTTCCCCAAGTACTACTTTAACAGCATCCTCAAATTCTTTTCATTTCTTTTGTTTTCTTTTTGGCAGCTTTGGGGATTGACCCATGCATTTTGTCCTTTGGGGCTCTTTCTTTCTTTGGTTTTGGGTTGGTTTGAGTAAGAGGCTCCTGCCACTCTTCCTTGGCCATGAGCAGAAGTCCCAGCCAAATGCTCTCACCCACCATTTACTAGGGAGGAAACACTCCTGGGACAGGTTTTGCCTAGCCCCAGGTCACGCTGCTGATTGCTGGTTGCTAGTAGTACGGACAGGACAGGGGTGGTACCCTGGCAAGAGGCCCATCTGTGTTCTAGTCTTTGAAAGAGAAAGGGCAAGGACATATTTTATGTTAGAACTAGTTTTGCTGACTGATAAGAGACTATGAGAGACACTCCTTCAGTTGCTGGTACCCAGACGCAGATGAAAGTTACTGAAAATTGATGAGCACAGGAATACTTTATGCTCCCAAGGACAGGTTATTACGTCCTGGGTTATTCCTGGAAAATCCCAATACAGCCTGGTGGGACAGTTAGGATGACCTGACATGCAGACCATACCCCATGAGCTCATTCGGCTCAAACCTAAGTTTAACTGTCAAAAGGTCACATGTGTGTCTCTTGCTCACGGTACCCTGTGCTGGCATCTATCTACACAGGGTGAACATAGGTTTTCAAGTGTCCTCTAAGCAATCTAAAAGATTATCATGTGGCTGGGAGTATAGCTCAGTGATAGAGCATGTGTGTAACATGTGCCAGGTCCTAGGTTCAATCCCCAACACCAAAAAGTAAATCAATCAATCAAGAAAAAGAACAGATGACTGCAACCATAATGTGCTCATAATAGGAAGCAAAAACTGAAATTTCATCCAGGCCACATAACTCATCTCATATGCGCAAACTGACAGTGTGTACACTGGACCCAATTTCCACAGGGTTTCAGACACCAGCCCAACTATGCAGAAGGGAGCAGGGGGCACAGATGCCTGACACACGATGTGACCTCCATCCCTCCATACTTCAGAGTGATGCAAAAACAACCACTTCTATGACAAATGTAGAAAACAGCAGTTAAAATAGGAGTGAGCATTTAATTCCTTCATCTGACATTAGTACATACAGATACAGTGTTTGAAATTCTAGGTTTCTTGATACGCGGTGCTTTGTAGACTGTAAATATGTTCTTAAAACTCATCATTAAAACGTTCCATCTGCCAAGTGGAAGGCGTTCACCACATCTCTGTGTGTGTCAGGTTTAGAGGTCCCTATACAAATTTCATTTGCTTTATTTTAATGCTTTGACATACCAAATTTTCACATCTCTTGATTAAAGCCAATCTTTTTCTGTCTTCCTTTAGTATATTCTTGTGCAGGTTTTAGAATTCATGAGCATGTCAGGGAGAACAAAATATACTTGGGAAAATGACGAGCTGGCATAATGAGTCATCGTCTAATGTTTGATTGCTTCTATCAAAGAGATCAGAGGCAGGAATTCAAGAACATCTCAGACTTTGCTCATGCTGCAATGTCTTCCACTAGGACCTCCTCCCTGGCTGCAGAAAGAATTACAAAGCTCCCCAGCTACCTGGTGTATAAGACAAAAATCAAAGTCACATTCTCTCTGCCCTGCTATTATGTCAGCCTCTCCAAGTATTTCAGGGCTAGGCTTAAAAAAATTAAAATTCTGTTTGCTAACAGGAGTCTAGCTGTGAGTTTGTTTTGCAAGGCTATGAGAGATCTGTACAAGGACGCAATATGTCCTGTTTATAAAGCCCGGGATATGTGCGTATCTCAGGCTGTGTTTTTGTGTTAACTTCTAGCACTGACGATATTAAAAAAAGTCACAATCTGTTGTTAAAAGGAACATATTTCAGCAACATTTGATACAGTCAAAAAATGTTAAAATAGCCTTTTTCTTTCCCAAGGAAGTTAAGGATATAAGATTGATCCTGTTTCTGCTGCAGTACACATTCATGTTGGGGGGTTGTTTATTTTGTCTTGGGGTTTTTTGTTGTTGTTTTTATGGTACTAGGGCTTCAACCAGGGGTGTTCTACCTCTGAGCTACACCCTCATCCCTATTTTATTTATTTATATTGACTCAAGGTCTCACTAAGTTGCTGAGAGCCTTGCTAAATTTCTGAGGTTGGCCTCCAACCTGCAATCCTCCTGTCTCAGCCTCCCAAGTACTGAGATCAGAGGCATTTATTCCAACTCAACTTCTTCCTCCCCCTGCCCTCCTTTCTACTTCTTCTAGGAGAAGATGTAAGAAGGATGGAGGCAAATACACAGGATGCATGCCATTCGAAGCTTAAGTATCAATACAAAAATATTATTTTAGGTCGGGATTCAGGTTAGAACCTGCGAACTTGATCATCGCTACTTGCAACTTTCCATTCCAATGTTTAGACACTCTGAATCCAGTGAAAGGGCCCTCTGAAGTCCCACGGAATCCAACAGCAGTGTCCGAATGAGCTGAGGAAGGGTTTTCACTGGTTCTCAGCGGCCACAGCATTTTACCATCTGTCATCCCCCCCGACACACACACCCAAGCAGACACAGAGGGAAGGAAGCGTGCGGAGCTACTCACCGGCCTTGATGTGGACATCCTGACTTCTAATTTTCCCTGAAGGATTTTCAGCTGTGCAATAGTAAGTATTATCATGGATTAAGGTGCTGAAGCTGGAGGGGGGGAAGGGGAAGATCTGGAGAGTGCCGTTGGGGTGGACGTGGCGGATCCCGGGGACATCGTAGATCTCCTCGCCCGTCGCTAGGTACCATCTGAGAGTCACAGGAGGGATGCCTGCAGCCGGGCAGGGCACCAGGGTCCCCGAGGTGCTCGCGAACACTACCTCTTGCAGAGATGCATTGACGAAATAGAGGCTGGAATGTGGCTCCTCACTGAAAACTGCAAGAAGAACACGAGGGTAGTGAGTCAGACGCGGCTTCTGTACATGGCCCCGGCGCCTGGCTCCAGGGGAATCCTGAGAAATCACCCATCATGGGGCTCAACTGAAGCTGAGTAAGTCAAAAGTGCCCCAAATGCTCTGGACAGAGAGGCTGGATTTGGAAAATGAGGCACCACTCCAGTTTCATATTCTGTAGGCAAACTAATAAATTCTCCTAGATCTTGGCTTTTGTTAATTTAATAACTTTAGTGGCCAGTCTCATGCTCCATTCTGTCCCCTTGGTACTGCCCCAACTGGACTTCGTATTCTGTATTTTGTGTTCACTTACTGTCTCCCTTTCCCACTGGAGCATGAACCTAGTGGAGACAGATCCTGGCCACTCCACTCTTCCCAAGATTTCAACTTCCAGGGTCTCAATAAAGACAGGGGAATGAATGAGTGGCCACAGCCAGTGGCTGGGATCAAACGCTCTAGTCACTAGGCGCATTGAGACCTATCCTTGCATGAAATTAGCCACAGTTTAAAAAAAATTTAAATTAAAGATTGAATGTTAAATACTTCCAAAGCACAATTGGTTGTCAGAAAATAGTGTCAAATCAACATTGCACATTTTCGGAAAATTGGTACTAAGAATCAAGAGAACTTTCACAGACACCACCCGATTCCACCAGCCTACGGCTTCAGTTTTGGTTTTTACATCTTCCCTTCTGGTCCACCTGCCTACACACATTACTTATAGAGTTATACTGTGTTAAAAGGCACATTCATAAAATATGCCATTATTTTAGACTGTGTCTCATTCTATAATAATATTGCATCAGAATTCCACATTTCAATAAAGAATTCTATAAGTATGCATTAGCAACTGCACATTTTATGTAATATGATTTCCAAAACTATTTTTCTGATCTTATTAAATTACTTCTGTTTAACACCTACAAATGCAATACCTGCACACCTGTTCATACACCTTCCAGCGTTTTAATTCACTTACTGAGTACCTATGCTGTACTCGGTAACAAATACATATGGAGTGTTACAGACGTGAACAAGTGAAACTCAGCTGCTAGAATCCAAAAGCCAGATGAGAGATTTATAACTACAAGGAAGGCCTACTTCTCAGGTATCTGTATATATCTGGAACTTTCCGAAAGCAGATGTGTACCCAGTCATATATTCCTAAGAAAAAAAAGAAGTCCCAGATACCAGGAGTAAACTTGGCTGGTCAGAGACGAGAATAACAACATGGAGTGTCCCCTTTGCACCAGTCAATGATATGAGACTCGAGGTGGTGTCTTGCCTGCTCCTGTGAGCAGCAGCTCTGCCAGGTCAGTGCGGCACTTGGTAGAAGAGGACATGGAGATTCAACGAGCTGTCCCTTGACCATGCACGCAAGGCTAGAAGGTGGCAGAACCAGATGCCAGCTTTCTGGTGAAGGTTCTCATGATCTGTGTTTCCTCCCTCTAGAACTGCAGGAGGCAACACAGCCTCCCTCACACAGGTGGGGGGCAGAGGCTGCTCCTCACTAACTGGGTCCAGGGCCTGCGCCTCCTGCTCTAGCTTTCCTCAGTTTGGGGATACGGAGGGGATAGAGGCCTCTGGGATACTACGTCTGTGTGATACAGTGCATGTGCATAACTTGGTAAGAAAGAGATGAAAAAAATCAGCAGCATTTGCAAAGATAACAGTATGTACAAAGATGAAAAATTAACAGTATGTACAAAGATAATGGGATTCAGTTTGGAATAGGAAGGTTTAACCTGCCATCGGATGTGGGGGTGGCACTCTGCTAGTAGCAGAGTGTGGGAGCACTGGAGTGAGGCTGAGAGCGTTCCGTGACCCCACTCACTCAGTGAGAGTCGGTCTCTCTTGGCCAACACCTGTCCTTCCTGTTACCACTGTGATGGAGTCCACATGGCTCCCCCAAGACTCTCCTTAGGTCAGTGCCCCCCACTCCGCACATCTCCCTGGAAATATCCTCAGCTGAGCACCTCCCTGGGCATCGGCCCCATCCACAGGGAACTGCCTCGACTGAGGGCTGACTGGCCAAAGGTGGGTGCAGAGGCCCGGCCCCATGGTTAACCTGAAACAGCTCTGAGGGGCACCTGGCTGGGAGCTCTGCCTCTCCCTAGCCCGTCCTCCTTCCTGCCTTCCTTCTTGATATGCATCCCCTGGGCACACCCCACCACCAGGCTTTTGGCACATAGCTCTCTTCCAAGCATCTCTCTCTAGGAAACTCATTATTAGACACCAACAGAGGTGTGCTAGTCACCATCTATGGTCAAGTATTTTTAATGTTAAGCAAAATACAAGAATAAAGCCAACTGATACCCCATGTAAGTCTCTATCAGAGCACAAGAAAATTTTTAGAAAGGAGGAAAGAAAGTATTGAATCTGGAATATCAATGGATACAGGAAAAACCCCATAATCAACAATTCTTGCATTGAACAAGGTCACGCATGATGCGGCTAAAACTCTCCAGCTGTCATTTCCTGAGGACCACCGAATATGAAGCATGACAACATGTAGCTTATCTCATAAACAAACACTTCCACATGAGAAGCAAACATTTATATACAGCCACGTGCCACATTTCGGTCAGTGATGGACCACATATACCTTGGTGGTCCCATATGATTATAATGGAGCTGAACAGTTCCTACCATCTAGTGACATCATAGCTGATATAAAGTAGCAGTTCAATGGTTATTCACATATTTGTGGCAGTGCTGGTGTAAACAGACCACTATGGTGCCAGGAGTATAAAAGCATACACATGTAGCTATGTACAGTACACAATGCCTGATGATAACAAACCACCATGATATTGGTTTATGTATTTACTGCACTGCACTTTTTACCACTGATTTAGAGCATACTTTTGCACTAATTTTAAGAAGTTTATGTTAAACAGTCTGCCCTGGTACACCCTTAGCAGCAGCCTCATACAGCCCATGTTCACCACATCTCCTGTTTGCACCAAGAGGCCATGTCCAGTGACTGACCTGCACGATGTAGGTTTGGGTGGGGAAGTGCACTCCAGGTCCTTCACTCAACAAAGACACCACCTAATATTGCATTTCTTAGAACATGTCCCCATCATTAAGTAACACATGACTGCATTCTACAAACACTTTGATTTTTAATAACATTTTTATATGCTAAAGGAGCAAATATGTACATAGCTTAATACCTAGCATCCTGAAAATGTCTAGCATATGTCAGTTGATAAATCTGTGGTTGTGATTTATCCATTTTCCCATCTCATATTGATGAGATATGGCAAAATCCCAGTGGTCATTTGTCAATCTTCCAGAATTTATTTTTTGGGGGGAATTTCTAGTTCACAAAATTACTTCTATTTTAAATATATTGGAATTAACTCCCACGGTTAGGGAACGTTTACTGAAGTTGAGAGAACGCGGTGCAGATGAAATCTCCTAGCAGAGATCCTGGTGTAGAGCGGCGCTAACAAACCTTGGCCCCATCCACTGTGAAGAGGAGAGTTGGCAGATAGGAGTGGATCTGCTCCCCTGTGAGAGCTGCACAGTACAGAGGCCCCCAAATCATGAAAGCCCCCTAGAATACTCCCTTTCTCCTTGATGGGAGAAGCGGTGGAAGCTCCTGCCAACCCGTGCATCCGGGGAAGCATTGCGCCCAGAGACGCGTGGCAATGGAGGAGCTGCACACCTGGAGGCACACCTTGGGGATTCTGGCAGATGACTGCCACCAGACAGACTCATAATCAAGCAAGGCCCAGGGTCGTGCTGGCTGCTAGGCCATAGAGGGCACCAATGGTGCCATAGAGGATGGAAGGCTTCCCTGTGCCCAAGGCCTCAACAAGTTCATCAGGACAAAGTGATCCAAGCGATCCAGAAGCTCACAGGGCGCAGAGAGAGGCGCTGACTTGTAGTTACACTGGGGATCTCTCTCTATTTGCTTATATGGAATGGGGACTTCCACTCAGGAAAGCCAAGAGGCTGAGCGCCAACCTCACTGAGGAACGATGGAAGGGCCTTAGACGGCACGGCTCACAGCTTTGCTCTTTGCTGACTTCAGTAAAGGCTAGACAGCGTGCTGCTGTGCGGTGGTGGAGGAGTGTGATGGGATCTCTGGCCGCCTCAGAGTCCAGGGAGAAAACTCCATCGGGAGAACATTACGAAGGTATTAGAAGAGCATAAGGTGGTGACCAACTGATATGGTAGAATAAGCTCACACATTTTGGCGCTACATCTTGTTAAGCAACTGAATGGTCATGTGACCAGTCATTTAAACACAAAGCGCCAATTTCAGGTGTCCTAATTCAAAAGAGAATAGGGGTGGGGGCAGGAAGACTAGATGCTTTTCAATGCTCATTCTGTTCCTTTAGCTCTACCATCTATGACATTGGACACACCACACCAGTCATTTGTTAGGGTTAGATATAGAATGTCCCCTGAAGAGCTCATGTATCAATGTTCAGACTTGATATAATTAAGTCATGAGGATTTTAATCTCATCAGTAGATAAATCCATCACGATGGATTTACTGGGTAGTAGCCTAGGCAGGTAGGGTGTGGCTGGAGCAGGTGGGTCCCTGGAGTGTGGCCTTAGGGACTGTGCTGTGTCTTTGAAGCCCTGGCTTGCTCTCTCTTACGTCCAGCCTCCATGATGCGAGAGCAGAGCTTTAATCTCTCCCTCTCTTGGCTTCCCGCCGCCATGCCCTGAGCTGCACAGACCGGGCCTGACATGTCATTCCTTATAGATAGACAGAAGAGGTGTGTCTATAGTGTGTATTGCAACACTATAATTTTACATTTGAGCTTTCTAAGAAACTGACACTACCTTTTCATGCCACCATAGTAGCTTCACAACATGGCTGATTTTCTTCTAGAAATCTTAGGAAGGCTTTGTGAGGAGGTGCCGCCTCTACCAGATACCTTACTTGGGGTTCCATCTCCCTTCGCTAGGTCCCATCACTGACATTGACAAAGAGTCTGATCACCAGGACCAGGACTGAGCCGAGAAGCAGAGTGAAAAGATGGTGGATAAAAACATATTGTGTAAAAGCAATAGATCTTCCTCAAGAGAAGAGAGGCATTCATCAAGTCATGACTGTTTTGTGGTTTTCTCTCCCAACTAGAATTAGTGTCATTAGCAAAGCTTCCTAAGTCAGAATATGAAAATTACTGCTAGCTAAGAAATCAGCTGAGATCAGAGCAGAGTTAATAGTTCAATATTGCAGTTTTCAACTCAAATAAAAATGTGGATTGCAGCACTATAATTTTACATTTGAGCTTTCTAAGAAACTGACACTACCCCAAACATATTGTTAGAAATGAGGGAACTGTCATTCTTCAAGGCTAATTAATTCCACCCAGATTTCTCTCTTTCCTTTTTCCCCCCTACATTATCTTCAGTCAACTCAACTGTGGGTAATTTGAACTAAATAAAACTTGGTCACGTTTGAATTTATTCTTCTGTACCCTAAGAGTAGCCCTGTCAAGAGTAGCAGAGTCTTTGAAAATGTAAAAGTATATAAGAAATATTGCTCAGTTAAATATCCAGTGTGTTATCAAAAAAATACATTCTAAGAGCTGGCCTGTGAAATTATTTAAATGACCGTGGGAAAGATGATAAATAAATGTTTAATCCTAGAAAAGAGATAATTGACCTATGGGGGATTCCTGTCACTTCTCCTTACATTTTTTAATGCATTTTGCATTCGTTTTGCAATCTTACACCACTGGGTTTAATAATGTAACATAAACTCATTCTCTAAGATACACATCATATGGCCACAGGCAAAAGAAAACCCAGACTAGACTCCAACTGCTTTTGTTTCCTCCATCTATGGGACCATCCATCTGCCTAAATAATAGTCCTTCATCTCATGGAGTGCCTCATGCTCCTTTGATACCATAACAGTGCTCCGCACAGTGAGGACCCGGACAATCTCAATGTGAATTATGTGCATGTGCAAAAGTCCCTTGTAAATAGCTGCAGTTTGATAACAGAAATCTAAGCAAATCATTCATTATGATTTTGTTGTGAAATCCAGGGAATACAACCCTGAGTATCAACCTGAAGGGAGCTGGAGGGAGGGGCTTTGGGGGATGTTCCTTTAGTTGCATACTTCTCAATATCTCATATTGTTATAACAGATGGTACAACCAAGGCTCCAGTGACAAACAAACAACATTATGTAAAAGAGAGAAGTCTGTGTTTTAGCTTTCCTTAAAAATCAGACATGGCAGAGTGAAAAGGTGTCAGGAAGTTCATAGAGTAGGCAGGGACAGAATCCTTCCCCCGTGGGACAGTTACTGAGCATCTGCTCTGTGCCAGTTCTTGGGGAAGGTCCTGGAAATGCACATTTGAAGGAGCCCTGGTGTTGCTCTCTGGGAAAGTTTGGGCTGGAGGGCGCTACCATCATGGAAAGAAATTATTATCATTCTGTTTCCTGGATGTTGCCACAGAATTATTTGCAAAGTGCAACAAGAGCATGATAGAGAAAGTGGCCCAACCCAGGGAAGATGGAGAGTGCTCTCCATGGGAGAAAAGAAAATACACCGCCGCAGGAGGCACAGATAATGTTAGGACGCTGAGCTGTCACAGTCGGGAGAGGGTGCTGACTATAGAAACTCTGGTGCACAGCTGAGAGTGACAGACGATTTGGAGAGGGAGCCCTAGAGTTTTTACATTCACTTTTCAGGTAAATACTATTTAACATCTATGAATTACCTGGCACTGTACCAAGATCTGTGAACCTGCTAATGATCCAGATGCAGAAGGTCACTGACCTCAGGAACTTACGTCTCAGGTGTGGGGCATGAAGTCTAGATTGTAAGGAAAGTCAGATGCCAAACTAGACAGCACATGATTTATCCTTCTGGAAACAGGGAATTTTACTCCTAGACTTATACCCAAGAGAAATGAAAACATATATCCACACAAAAACCTGCATACAAATGTGTAAAGTGGTATTATTTTTAGTAGCCAAATATGTAAACAACCCATGTGCCCATTAACTGGAGATGAGATAGACAAAATACAGTTTATCCATTCAATAGAACATTACTCAGCAAAAAAAAAAAATAGAATGAAATACCAACACATCTAGGAAGGACAATGACTAGGCTGAGTTGAAAAAACCAACCACAAAAGTCCACGTACTACACAGTCACATTCACATGAAGTGTCCAGAAGAGGGAAACTGACAGAGACAGAAAGTAGTTTAGTGGTTTAGTAGGGCTGGGGTAAGAGAGTGACAAATTAAAGTGTTGAAAATCTTCTAAAATGGACCTGGGTGAAGGTTGCACGTATCCATAAATAGAGTGAAAACCACTGGGTTATGTACTTTAACTGGGTTCATTTTGTGACATGCAAGACTCCAAAAAGATATCATAATCAGGGAAACTGAAGCCTGTTATTCGATGAAATATTCTGAGAAAAAGGTAAAGAACAAGAAAAGACAAAAACTAGAGATGGACCCTTAGGGCCAGGTAATATTTTTAAGATGGAAACAGGATATTTGACAAAGGAATTGTATCCCAAATATATAATAAACACCTACATGTCAATAGAAAAATGTTGTCCAGCCAGGCGTGGTGGCGCACGCTTGTAATCCCAGTACTTTGGGAGGCGGAGACCGGAGGATCCAGGTTCGCGGCCAGCCTCAGCTCATGCATGCACATGTGCCCGCGCGTGCGCGCTCTCTCTCTCTCTCCCTCCCTGTCTCTCTCTCTCTCTCTCCCTGTTTCTCTCTCTCTCTCTCTCTCTACTTAGTGAGGCCCTCCGCGACTTCGTGAGACCCGGTTTCAAAATAAAGTATAAAAAAAATAGGGCCGGGGGTGTAGCGCAGAGGTAGAAAGCCCCTGCATTCAATCCCCGGTACCACAAAAAAAAAAAAGAAAAAGGTTGTTCAATTAAATGGAAAAAAGACTTGGACAATCACTTCACAAAGGTCAATATATAAACAGCCACTAAACACATGAAAAAGTAGTTCAATGCTATTAGTCATGGGGCAATGCATTTTAGAAGTACCATGAGGCATCACTACATACCCAACAGTATAACTAAAATCAAAACAGGAACCATATCTGTGTCTCAAGGATGGAGCAACAGGACCCCACTGCAGGTGGGAAGGTAAACTGATAAAATCAGCACGGAGAGCTGTTGGTCAATATTGTATAAACTGAACACTTACGACTCAACAGCTCAGCTCCCCAGCACATTCCATCAAATACACTGAGCCTGTGCTCACCAAAAATACATACTAGACTATCTATAGCACCAACTCTTGTGGGTCACACACCGAAAACCACTCAGATACCAATCAATAGTAAAACTGATAAATACAGTGTGATACATTTGTCCATCAAATTGTTACATTACAATAAGAATGAACAAACTACAATTACAAACAAAAAATATCATCAATCCCACACTGTCTTTGCTTGTGGTGCTGGGGATGGAACCCAGGGCCCCATGCATACTAGGTGAGCATCCCACCACTGAGCTGCACCCCCAGCCCCTCACACTGTCATGTCTGAGGCTGGCAAACAGACACAAAGAGAGTCCACACTATGTTATTATTATTTTTTTTTTTGCAGTACTAGGGATTGAACCCAGGGGCATTCTACCTCCGGGCTACACCCCCAGCCCTATTTTTTATTCTTTATTTTGAAACAGGGTCTCACTAAATTGTGGAGGGCCTAAGTAGCTGAGGCTGGCAGCGAACCTGTGATTCTCCTGTCTCAGCCTCCCAAGTACTGGTATTACAAGCATGCGCCACCACACCCAGCTGTGTTATTATTTTTATCAAACATAAAAATAGGAAAACCTAATCTATGATGTTAAGAGTTAGAATAATGGTTGCCCAGAGGGGTGGGTTTAGGCATAGGGAATGAAAGGGTCTCTAAGCTGCTGACCCTTATCTTGATCTGGGTGCTAGGCACACAGAGCTGTACAATAAGATATACACACAGTGATCTGCAATTAAAAAGCTAAAAGTTAAAAAAAACAGGAAAAGAGAAATGCACTAAGGAGATAAGGAGAAAATTAGGAGCTCAGCAGCCCAAACCCTAGAAGATGGATATCTTAGGAACCAAAGGACAGCTTGGGGAGGTCATCCAGAGGTTCCCAATAGTGCTCACTGCTTCAGAGAGGCGAGAAAACATGAGAACGAAAACAGGCTATTGAATTTACAAGCTGGGAATATTCATTTTGGATGGAAATGCCATTTGGGTCCAAAACACTTTTATTGGTTTCATAAGAATCTGTGAGTGCATATGCTTTCTGAAATGAGCTGCTTCTGTAAAGGTCTCCCCAAATGAAAGGGAATGTAACTTAGCCTTAGGCAAATATATCAAAAAAGCATAACCTTTAGCTGATTCTGAGACTCTACAGTGTTTTTTATATTTGAATAAATGCTTAGAAATTCAGTGTCATCTGGATCAGACCACTGAAATCGATAAGTGATGGTCTCATAATGACTTGGAACGCACCCAATCTTCTGTAAAATGATTCCAAGTCAGGTTTAAAAATATGCTCATCTGTTATAGCAATTGCGCATTTAACTCTAATGTATTTCAATCATTCTATCGAGTCCCCAGTACTGAAGCACTGGTGTAACTGTTCTCATAAAATAAGAACTGGATAAAACTTCACAGTGGCACAGTACTTAGAAATAGGAAATTCTGTCTCTGTCAATGATAAAACAACCACCACCACAACAAACTATCAGAAGCTGGATTCAACAACCAAACACTCAGGTAGTGCAGAGCAGTAAGCCATGATCTAAGGAAGCAAACAAGGTGGGCTCTGTGTGAGCCCTGAGAGTGTTTCCAAGATCATTTCAAGAGGGGAAACTTAAATAAAAGTCGAAGGAATTGCTGAGGTAAGGAGACAAAGTGTGTGAGACTTGAAGATGTTGAGGCTGTTACAGTTTGCAAAGCAGAGAGAAGGAAGCTGTGTAGAGAGGGAGCCCCAGAGAGCTGGAGAAGGTCCCCTTCGATGAGCCTTTACCTGTGTACTCATATTTGCATGCACGCAGAAACTACTGACACTGGGTAAGAAATACCAGAAAGGAGCAGGTGGAAATCCCTGCAGCTCACACAAGAAAAGGAATAGTTCACATTTCAACCAGCAGAGTGGGAAGAAGTCCTAATACATGGGACACCAGAGAGAGCACTCAAGAGTGCACCACCACAGGGATGAGGCCAAATTCATTGTAACAAAAGCTAAAAGTGACCGCAGAAGGGATCAAACTAATTCCAAGTAACTCAACTGCACAACAAAAAACATCCCCATACTAGCTAATCAAAAACAATAAAATCCAACGATCAATAATGTAAAATTGTACAATGTCTGACAGCCAATAAAAATTTAGACACAAACAGGAAAATATGACATACTCATATTTATCCAGGGGACACAGACAAGAGAAATTAGAGATGATAGAATTAGCAGGCACAGACATTAAAATAGTTATAGTGATAAACATTTCCCCACCATGTTCAAGACAGCAGAGAAAAGACAAACCTTGCTAATGAAAGACATAGAGAATTCAAAAGTAGCCAAAGTAGAAACTGAAGAGATTAAAAACACAATGTATGAAATGAAAATCAGACAAATGGTATTAATAGCAGATTAGACTCTGCAGAAGGAACTACCAAAGAACCAGAAAACAAAGGAACAGGAATTACACAAATACTATACAAATTGAAGAACAAATTAAAAAGTCTTAAAAACAATAAACACAAACTAGTGAGATGTAAAATAACTGAATTGGCCCAATATAATTGAAGTTCCACAAAGAAGATTAAGTAAAGAAAAAAACTGAGAAATTACTATCCAAAACTTTCAAAATCGATTGAAGACAAGAACCCCAAATATCCAACAAATTCATTAAACACTGCACAAAAGAAACATGGAGAAAACTATAATAGGACATGATAATTAAGTTGGCCAAACCCAGTGATAAAGAAAATAATCTCAAAGACATCCAGATTTTTAAAAGTCACATTTTATACAGAGAAACATCGCTGAGAATTACAACAGGCTTCTCATCAGCAACAATGTAAGCCATAAGAAAACAGAAAAATGTAAAGCATTGTTCATAAAAGGAAAAAAGTAAAGAAACCACCAACCTAAAATTCTATCTGCATAAAAAATTTTCACAAATGAAGGCAAAATAATGGCTTTTCAAATATTTAAAAGTTAAGAGAACCCACCTTCAATAGACCAGTGATATAAGAAATGCTAAAGGGGGCTTTTCAAGCAGAGGAGAAATTATGCCAGATGAAAATTTATAACTTTATAAAAGAAATGAAGAGTGTCAAAAATGGTAAGCATGTATATAAACAGAAAACATATTTCCTCATTTTAAAAAATCATCAAAAGGCAAATTACTGTTAAAAGCAGAAATAACAATGTACTCTAGCATTTATAATATATAATGAAGATAAAATGAATAACAATATTAGCACAAAGACAGGAGGAAGAAGAAGAAGAAAATAAGCCTACTGTTCTTTATTCCACTGTAAGTTAGGTGGTATAAATATTATTTTAAAGTAAGTAGTATGACTCTTAAGAGTACATCATAGCTGAACATGGTGGTGCATATCTGTAATCCCAGTATTTGGAAGGCTGAGACAGGAGGATCACAGACACAAAGATAACCTCAGCAACTTAGTGAGACCCTCAGGAACCTAGTGAAAGCCTATATCAAAACAAAAAATAAAAAGGGCTGGGAGTGTAGCTCAGAGGTAGAACACCCCTGGGTTCAATCCCCAGTACCACACACACACACAAAAAAAAAAGAATAAAAAATAAAAAAGGTGTAGCTCAGAGATATAATGCTCCTGGGTTCAATCCCCACTACAAGAAAAAAAAAGTATATTATAAACCCCACAGCAACCACTTGCAAAACAATACAAAATGAAACATGAAAAAAGTCAAATTCACAAGTTAGGCACTTAATGTAAATGAAATTGATTATTTAAAAATATTTCATTAATTCAACTGGAGGAAAGGAGAGAATAAAGGATCAGAGAACAGATAGAACTAAGGAGAAATCAAGATGGTCATTAATATCTCATCAATTGACAATCACACTAAATATGAATGGCCTAAACACTCCAAAGAAATAGCAACAACTATCAAATTGGATGAAAAATCAAGACTTAATTATATACTCTCCATGAAAAAGCCATTTTAGATATAAAGAAACCAGTAGATTAAAAATAAAAGACTAGGGGCCGAGCGTGGTGGCGCACGCTTGTAATCCCAGTACTTTGGGAGGCGGAGACCAGAGGATCCGGGTTCGCGGCCAGTCTCAGCTCTCTCGCTCTCTCTCTCCCTGTCTCTGTCTCTGTCTCTCTCTCTCTCTCTCCTTATTGAGGCCCTCCGCAACTTCGTGAGACCCGGTTTCAAAATAAAGTATAAAAAATAGGGCTGGGGGCGTAGCGCAGAGGTAGAACGCCCCTGCGTTCAATCCCCGGTACCGCAAAAAAATAAATAAATAAATAAATAAATAAAAGACTAGGAGAATATACTAATCTAACACTGTTCAAGCCAAAGCTGGAGTGTCTGGATTAATATTACAGTAGGTTCCAGAATATGGAATATCACTAGGGATGGCTATTTCCTAGTGACAAATTGATCAATTCATCAAGACAGCATAACACCCTAAATGCCTATGTACCTAATAAAAAGAGGTTTAATGTTTATGAACCAAATCTGCTAGAATTAAAGTGAGAAACATCAAATCCAAAAGTAGAACTGAGAGACAAATCTTCCCTTTTTAGTGTTAACTGCCCAGAGTAATATAGCAATGATTTTGTTAAGATGGAGGTTGCTCTCTTATATGTGTGTTGTTAGTAAAATGTTCATAGTAGCCAGGTGTGGTGGGACACGCTTGTAATCCCAGTACTTGGGAGGCTGAGACAGGAGGATTGCAAGTTTGAAATGAGCCTCAGCAACTTACCGAGACCCTATTTCAAAATAAAAAATTAAAATCAGGCTGGGGGTGTATCTCGGAGGTAGAATGCCCTTGGGTTCAGTCCTCAGTATCACACACACACACACACACACACACACACACACACACACACGTGCAAAGGGAAATTTCAACCTTACCTCATGCCCTACATTTATTAGGGCCTATCCATACTATCTTCTCAGTATGTTGAATCCCCGGTACCCTTCCCAATTTAGGGGCTGCGCAGGCACAGGACACTTTGCTACTTCCCCAGTCTTTTCCCAATTATCGCCTCTTCGTTCTTTCTCAGTGATCTATGATGAGATGTCTATCAGTTCCTCAGGAACTTATTTCTGGATAAATTACATAAATAGACATCTACTTATCTAACTAGATAAATATCTATCAGCTCCTTAGGAATTTGTTTCTGGTCCTCTACCTCTCAGACCAGACTGCATGTTCCACCTTCTGCAGAAAGTGCCCCTTTTTCAGGGCCATTATTGAGTTAGGTGGCACACACACCCCGCTATGTTGTCATCAGAGGAGGGCCCTGCGTACAAAATGATGCAATCCTATTCCTCATATCTAGGGCACTGTCTCATACATGATATAAGTCCTCAAGTGTCCACTGAATGAATTTGAAAAATGTTTAAAAGGAAAATATGATTTTCATATTCCATAAAACTGAAAGCTTCCTTTAAGGAATAGTACCTGGTCTGCATTTTCTTATACACCATGCATTATAGTCTAAATCCCACTGTACATATTTTAAGAACCACAAGAGTGGTAAGTGGCTGAGAGAAAGAATTCTGAGATATTATAAAAAATGCATTTCTGAGATTTTAGCTACTTTGTGCAAGAACATTCCTTTTATCTAATATTTTTACTGATTTCACTAGAAAAAAAGCTCAGTGTTTGCTATGTGTTTTGCAAAGCTCTAGAGAAAAAAGAAAAAAAAAACATGTTAGTCTTTTACCCAGAAAATGGCTAAATATTGTTTGCAATATCCTTCCAGAGAATTATTTCCATATGCATACAGGGAATTCACTTTAGAGATAAAGTCTTGCTGCCCCTCTGGCTAGATGAAAGTCATTCTCATTAACATTGCTGTGTGTAAGTGTACATTAACAGAGATGAACACAGGCCCTGTAATGCATAATATGTGTATAGTTTGCTACGCTCCAGCATTTACATTTTAGACTCACAGGTTTCCAAAGGCGTGAGAGTGGCTAGAGATTTGGAAGAGGCAGAAGACATGGTGGGAATTACAATCACAAGCAGCAAAGCCCAGGAGGAAACCAGAATGATGGGCATGCTCTGCCATGATGTGTGTGTGGCTGAGCGTGCCCCCGGGCTCTGTGCTGAAAGCTGTGGCGATGTGCAGGCAGTGGAACCTTGAGAGGCGGAGCCTGACGGGAGGTCTTAAGGGCATTGGGGGTGTGCCCTTGGAAGAGATTAATGCAGTTCTCAGGACAGGGATTGTCATAATAGAGTGAGCCTGACCCAGACCCATCCCCATGTTCTGGCCTCTCATCTCACCACAGAATCTCTCCCTTCACCCAAGTCTCCATCATGATGCCATCCACTGCCATGTGATACAGCCAGGGGAGCCCTCAAAAGGGTCAGCATCATTTTTTGTGGTACTGGGGATTGAATCCTGAGGCTTTCTACCTCTGAGCTACATCCCCAGCCCTATTTTATTTCTTAGTTTGAAACAAGGTCTATGTTGCTGAGGCTGTTTTCAAACCTGCAATCCTCCTGCCTCAACCTCCCAAGTACTAGGATTACAGGCATGCACCACCATACCTGATGGCCTCTTTTCTTTATATGTTACTCAGCCTCAGGTATTTTGTCATAGCAAAAGAAAACATAGTAATGCAGATTTCTTGGGATTTGGAAGCACAGACATTTGGGAACAAAAATAGAGCAAGTTAATGAAGGAAACAGGGTGAGTGTAGATGCATGTAAGAGATTATCATGAAGAAAACCATCAGAGTTAAGAAAGTGGAAAATACAGATAATATCATAGCAACATTCACAGAATCACTTCCTGAAGATGAACAGGCAATAACGAGGGGAGAGGGAACAAACTTCAACAGAGGAATGTCCCCAAGCATGCCAATATGAAAGAGCAACTAGCAACAGCAAGGCAACAATAAAATAAGACTATTAAAGGGAGAGGGAGGATGAAATTAACAGAAACCAAATGAACCCCTGCCCAGTGATTAAAGAACAGGATGAATTATAACCAGGGACTGTCATGGTACCTCAATATAACAATGTAAAATCCAAGTCCCATAGTTGCATCTTCAGCTCAGTGAAAGCCCCGAGGATCACATTCTTCTTGATTAATCTCATTGTTCGAGGCAGTGTTGAGCATCCTTTTCCCCTGCTACAACTCCACTGTGTTCAAGGGTACTGTTTTCCATTTGCCCTGACCCAAGGACATACAGAAATCTAATTTTTAAAGTAATCTATTTTTTCAGGTAATACACAGGTTTTACATTGTGTTTCAGAAACAAAATGAATGATCATTCTCTCAGTTGCAAATATGCCCTAAGTCTTAAATGAAACAATTTTTAATTGGACTCTTGGAGGATGGAGTGTAGTCTAACCTGAGCCATCCAACTTAGCAGCCTTTCCAGGGCTTGGTCTACAGCAGAGACCTGTTCATGGGATTCCTCCTATGTGACTTCTTAGCTCTCTCCACTCTGTTAAAGCATGGACCATTCATCAACATCACTATTGGCTTTCTGTGGCTGCCATGTATAGGGTCCCTTCCTCTTTGTACTTAGATGTCTGTGTAAACTCCTTTATACTGCCATCTTAATGAAGTTTAAACAGTGAGATGAGGAAGCAGGGACAAATTCTAGATGCCCAGTTGCCTGGTCTTTACCAACAATACCTACTCTCTCCAAATAGTGACAGGAAGACCTGTTCCTGGGCTCCAGGTATCAGCTACTCCTCCAGACTGACTGTGAGAGATATCAGGGTGGAGACTAGAGAGAACAGAATGAAGGCTCCTGGAGAGGTAGTTCCAAGAAAAACACAAACATTTAAAGTCCTTGATGTGTCTGAATATTAAGAGGAGAATTTAGTCCTATTGGAGAGTGAAACCTAAGTAAATAAGGAAGTGATTATTAATCCTAGGGTAAACACAACCCTATAATAGAAAGGAATAGTGTTCACCATACCTTATGTGGCTCAGCTCTGGCTAATATTTACACAGTAATAATAATGCAAACCCTAAATATTTATGTAACCTCAAATGCTAGTATCATTACATGGAAAAAAGATACAAGCCAGACATGGTGGTGCATACCTGTAATCTCAGCAATTTGGGAGGCTGAAGCAAGAGGATCACAAGTTCAAGGGCAGCCTGAGCATTTCAGCGAGACCCTGTCTCAAAATAAAAGTAGCAAGGACTGGAGATGTAGCTCAGTGGTAGAGTGCTTATCATGTGTGAGGTCCTGGGAGGGATGGAAGGAAGGAAGGAAATTGAAGGGACAAGAAAAATCATGGTCTATAAAATCAAGCTAGATTCATATTTGAACCTGAAAGATTATTTCAGTGCAAATAGGTCATTTAAAAATACCAATCTGAAGACTAGTGAAAATAACTTTAAAAGGAAATAAATGATTCACAGAAAGCAGTCCAGAGGTGAATGCGTTTCTACAGGCTCCTTTCCATTCCCAGTGTGCTTAGAAGCAACCCTCCCAGACCCTCTTGGGTAGCACAGTACCTCCCCCATGGGAGGACTTGGGGGGGCCTGATTCTCACCTTCCCCAGTCAACATGGAGCCTATGGACGGGCCACAGGTTCCAGACAGTGGAGAGCAGGATGCAGAAATCCCACCTACAGAGGATTACTTGGGAGTCTCCAACACTTAAGAATTTTTTTTAAAAAAAATCTACAGATCGTGACCCTGGTAAATGATCCTCCTGACTTCCTGATGCACTTGGGTACACCCCTATTCTGTGACCCAGTATTCTTAAAATATCACATTCCAACATTTCTAAGGAATGAGTTTGGTGGTGCATGCCTGTAATTCTAGTATTTGGGAAGCTGAGACAAGAGAGTAACAGATTGAAGGCCAGCCTAGGCAACTCAGTGAGGCTCTCAGCAACTTAGCATGAGCCTGTTTCAAAATAAAAAATAAAATAGGGCTGGCGGTGTACCTCAGAGGTAGAAGGCCCCTGGGTTCAATCCCTCATAGTATGCGTGTGTGTGTGTGTGTGTGTGTGTGTGTGTGTGCACGTGCAGACACACATATACACATACACACACACATATACACATACACACACACACACACACACACACACACACACACACACACATTTCTGACCTTCCTGCTCCTGAATGTGATTCTTTTGCATATTTTGTCATTTCCAAAATAAATAAATTAGACCACCCAAGGTACATGCAAAAATATTGTTTTCATAAAATGACAATTTGTGAGTGAGTGTGTGTGTGTGTGCGTGCATGCGTGCGTGTGTGTGTTTGTATGGTACTGGGGATTTAACCCAGGGCACTCTATCACTTAGCTACATCCCCAGCCCTTTTTATTTTTATTTTGAGACATTCTTGAACAGTTGCCCAGGTTGGCCTCTATCTTGAGATCCTCCTGCCTCAGCCTCCCGAGTCACTGGGATTACAGGCATGTACCACTGCTCCTGCAAAGTGCCAGGTTTCTAGTTAAAGTGTTAAAGGCCATCCATTCTTGAAAGTTGCTCAGCCCAAATACTTGGAGTCCTCCTAGATGCCCCCTTTTTTCCCTCATATCTTAAATTCTTTGTGTACAGAGTTCTATTAGCTGCACATTCAAAACACCCAGAATCTTCTTCTGGCTACCTCCCCTGCTGCCTCCCTGGTCCCATCTCCCAGAACTTCTCACCCCGATGACCACGATGGTGCCAAATGGGCCTCTGACCTCTGTCCTTATCCTCTACCCACCTGCTTTGGTCCTCACCATAGTGGTGCCCCTATAGCAGGTCAGGATGTCCCTCGCCCCGCTGCAGGTAAAAGACAGTCTGCCCACGTCACCTGTGTGCACTGCATCTTCCTGGAAGTTACCTGCTACTTCCTCCTTGATCCACCCAGGCTGCCTTCCTGCCATCCCTAGACCACCAATGGCTCCATCCATCCCCAGGGTCTTCGTAGCCTCTCCCTAGGGTGCTCTTCCCACGAAAACCAACCCCTCTTCCTCAATGAGGTCCTATTTGTTTTTTAAGCATAAGTCCTTTATTGTAATGAGGTACCACATAGAAAAAATGAATTTATGAAGAAAGGTTGGACTTCCTTCTCTCTAGCCTCATCGTTCTTTTTACGATTTATCTTTACCACTACACCATCATTTCCTTCTGTTTTTAATATATTTTTATTGGTGCATTGTAATTAGACATTGTAATGAGGTTCAGAGTGATAGAAACATACACACACACTTGGTGTGAGTCCCTCAGGATCCCACCCCGCTCCCTCCCGTTCCCTTCTCCTCCCGATACATATTCTTAAGATTGGTATTGATGACTTCAATATCTACATAGCATTGCTTGAACTGTTTCCTTCATCAAGTCTCTGTTTTCCTCTCCCCACCTCCCTCTCCGAATCCCCTTCCACTATTCTACTGGTAGCTCTCATTCTCACAAAGCCTTTTGTTTCTTAATTTCCCTCTAGATTCCACATATGGGAAAAAACACATGACCCTTCCCCTCACTTTCTGAGACTGGCTGATCTCACTTAGCATAATACTCTCTAGTTCCATCCATTTTCCTACAAATAACATAATTTTGTTCTTCATGGCTGAGTAAAACTCCATTGTGTGTATATGCCACACTTTCATAATCCATTCATCTGCTGACAGACACCTGGGACTGAGGTCCTATTTAAGTTGTAGCACATCACCACATGGGGATGGAAACTACCCCACCACAGTTCTTCCCCTGGTACTTAGGGTTTTCAGTGTGCTGTGTAACTTACTTCTTACATTTGCCTTGGGCTGTCTGTCTCTACACCTGCCCTAAAATTTTGCTTCCTAAATAGTAGATATTTTGGATGGTTTTATCCTCAGATGCATCCCCAATTCTCAGAACAGTCTCTGACATGTAGGAGAATCTCAATAAATACTTCTTGAATACATGACTGTTGGGCTAAATTCAATTACACATAATTATATCTCAGTGACATATAATGCTTTAAAATTACTCTTTCACTCTAAAGGATTCATGATGCCACCTGAACATTTACAGAGCATCCTGGCCTTTCCCAAACACTTTCACCGACTTTTATCTCATTTGATCATCAGTTTGTGCATTGCTGTGGACTCCATGGGCTGAGGATTCAGAGCCCAGGAGAAGGAAGGGAATTCGTTATCCTAGGTCCCACCTTGTGTGATCCGCACCATACAAAGACAAGAGAGTACCCCTTTCCCTTAGTGTCGTGCATCTGTATAAGACATTACTTTAATCTCCACTTACATGATTTGCTAGATCCACCTCTGACAAACAAGTATCACCAAGTGCATTATTAAACTTTTATAAGGCTTTGAAATGAGCTTCAAGAAATACACAGTGTACCTAGCCAAGCACTTCTTTTTATAAAAATCTTAAATCTATTCTGTGACAATGTTAAAAAATTAGGTTATAGCTGTTGCTATTGCTTTTAGTTTTGGTATGACTGAATAGCTAGCATTTAGTGAATATGGACCATGTGCCAGCACTATGCTAAGTACTTTACATACAAAACCTCTTTTTAATCTTGCAAACATTTTTATAGCTAGATGCTATTGGTCTTTATATCACAGATGGAAAATCACAGGGACTTTGAACTCCACCATGAGGGACAGAGCTGGGATTTGGTTCTAGTCATCTGAGCAGTGACTATGTTTGGACTCAGACTCCTGTGAGCAGAAGAAAGTCAATGCTCTGTCCTCAGAAAGGAAGGCAGAGCCCCTGCAACCCACAACTCTGTGCCCAATTCCTTAAAGGTCAAAATCCTGCCTTGCATGCCCTTGACCTAAACACCATTGCAGAATAATGATGTAAGATTTTCATAAAATATATTTGACTAGGTAGATTATATTCTCTCTCTCACCTCTCTCTCTCTCTTCTCCCTCCCTCCCTACCTCTCACACTAATTGAACTCAGAGGCATTCTACCTCCAAGCTACTAAGCTATACCCCCAGCCCTTTTTATTTTTTTTATTTTGAAATAGGGTCTCACTAGGTTCCTGAGGCTGGCCTCAAACCTGAGATCTTCCTGTCTCAGCCTCTCAAGTACTGCAATTACAGGTGTACAGCACACCTGGCTGGGTAGACTGTTCTTGGAACTCATTCCAAAGCCTGATGCACAGAGCCTTATGGACCTTTATCATCTCAAAAATGAACATAGACTCAGGCTCGGCCATGATATCCTTACATCAGATCTGCACAGACAGAGAGCCTGCCAATGAGGTGTCTTCAGTTATACCATTTATTCCCTCTGTCGCTTTTGTTGCTTGTGATTTCTGGAAAACCCTAATCATCTACTTTCATGTACTTTTTCCCAGAATTAAAACTATGATCAAGGATTGAAACAACCAAACCAGAAAGCATGATTCTCAGAGTGGTTTCCTCTGAGGACATCCTTCAGGCCTGAATCAGTGTTGAAAATACAGCACATTCAACTACACTGTGGCATTCATGCTAATTTATAACTATACTAGGTCCCCCCCCAACCAGGGACAAAATCTCAGTTGGAATTCATTAATTTTGACAGTTTACCCATCACCCTAAAATGGATTCGCTGAGTCACAGAAACTTCTCTAAAGAGAGAAAAATTCCATTCTCCCTGTTATTAAGTGTTCGTAACAGCATGAACCTTGAACATTCTCAAGGCAACTAGATATGCCATCAATAAGCCTGGGACCTGAGGAATGTGACCTGAGCTCCACCACCCAGAAACCCCACAGCCACCCCGGCCCCTCTCCTGATAGATCTAATGTACCCCAGCCAGCTGTGCAGCGGCCAGAGCTCCCTGGGCACAGGAAAAGGTCATACAGCATATTCCATTATTTCTCACAGGCAAATGGACTTCATTTGGACTTGATGCTTCAGCTGGAGGACTTTCCCAGAGGCAGATCTTTTCTAGAAGCCAGGGGTTGGGGTAGGTGGGTGGCTGTTGCCAAATGAATTCTGCAGAATTTGTTTAAACCTAAAGGAGTAAGACTTTTAAAAGATTTCTTTTGTGATGACTTCTGAAAGTCTAATTGACCTGTAATGCCCAAAAGTTACTAGTAGAACATTGCAAATCAAACCAGCCCAGGGTCATCCATTTCCAAGAGGGGTTGTGAAGACAGATCAGTCGCAGCATTTTCCAGTGTTTGATCCATAGCACATCTTATCTGTAGAGATGAAATAGTTCTAATCTGATATAGCAATAAGAGGAGGAAATAGCTCCCATACAGTTCATCGAAGGATGACCCAGGATCACCAGTCTGGCATGCAGTCCAGCCCATGATGGACATCTTCACGTGAGGATGCTCCAGTAAGAGATGCTGCAGGACCAGATAGTTGGCCACATAACAGAGTGTGCAGGAAAGGATGGGGTAGGAGCCAGAGCCCACTTGTAATACTCCAGATCCAGATGCTACATCAGTGAGGTCTCCTTTGCACATTTGGGGGGCTACAGGATCACATTATGAACATAGTACATATAACCTGCTTAGCTGGGATCACTGAAGCCCAGGATGAGTACCACCACAAGACATTACGAAGAAATTCTCTTATTGTCAGAAAAATGTTTAGCCAATAGAAGGTAAACCCATGGCCCACGCCACTATCACAAGAACTCGTTTCATGTTTACATATGTGGACTTGATGGAAACTGGTATAAAATGGACTGAAATCTCTATGCATTTAAAAACAAAATCGTTTAAATAGTTGTGATCATGTACTTAAAATCTAAGGCCGGTATCCTAGAAGGATAATGCAACAAAACTAAACTTGAGTAGGGCAATAAAGAAACAGTGATGTGAGCTGCAAGGAAAATGTCCAGGATATGTACTCAAAGTGGGTCAGCGTCAGCTGTACAAGAATTCTGCAGAAGCCTGGAATTAGGCTGGTGCTGACCTTGTCCTGTTTCCCATTTTTATTAGTCACTTACACACAGGCAATAGAACGATAGGAATTGTGATGAGGATAATATTAGCAAGAGGTGACCTTCACCAAATTCTGTGTACACCGCCCATTATTTGGTGTGACACCTTCAGCCCCCCGAGGCAGGTGTTGCTGTTGTCTTCATTGCATAGAAAAGGAAGTGGAGGCTGAAAATGGACTTGCTATAGGTCATGGGGGCAGAGGGCATATAAGTTTGCTAGGTCTGCTGGAACAAAATGGCACAGACTTAGGTGCCTTGAACAATAGAAACTTATTTCCTTACAGAAGTGGGGGTTGCAAGCCCAAGACTAAGGTATCAACACTGTTAGTTCCTCCGGGTGCCTCTCTCCTTGGCTTACAGATGGAGTCTTCTCCGTGTGTCTCTAGGTGGCTGTCCCTCTATGTGTGTCTGGGTCTTGATCGCCTCTTCTTATAAGGACATAACTATGTTCAATCAGGGCCACCCTAATATTCTCGTCTTACCCTGATCACCTCTTTAAAGGCCCCATCTCCAAATACAGTCACATTCTAAGATCTTGATGCTTCAACATATGAGTTTTGGGCGGGGGAGACACATATCAGTCTCTAAGAAAGGGAAATAAAGATGATTGGGCCAATTTTGATAGAAGAAACCAGAAGTTTCTGCAATGACTGCTATTTGGTCACCCTTCTCCTCCCTGTGACCTAAATGCCTGACATGAGAACATAGAGAAAAGGATTTATTAGCTCACAGATCTGGAAATTTCAGTCTATTTTATACTGGCTTCCAAGAAGGAGCTGGAGCTGCAGGTCCTCAGGACATCATGGCAGGGAGCAGACAGAAAAAGTGGTCAGAGAGATATACTGCAGCTGGGCAAGCTCTGGACACACACCATCCCCAGCCATGCCCCCAGGAAACCCTCCAGCCACCAAGCCCCGCCGCCAACATGGCTGCCTTGCCTACCATACCAGGTCTGGGAGATATTTACAAATATAAACCATGACAACTGCCAAGGGTAGTGGACTAAATATTTTAAATGTCCCAAGGACCCTTATAAAGGAAGTTCTAGAAATATTAGAACATTCTACTTCATATGGAGGTAAAACTTGCCTCCATGGAAGGTAGAATGTTCTAATAATTAGAACTGCCCGCCATTGAAGGAGCAGCTGGGATGATTTAGAGGAGGATGGTGTGTTGGTGAAGCCAAGGGCCTCGGAGTTTGATCTGACACTGTTTAGGTTCGTCATATGCTTTCCTGTGAAGAATGACATGATTAAGATGACACACATTCCTCTGCCTTAGGACAGATACATTGATCCCCAAACTTCATCTCCTTGGAGGCTGCCTCTTTACTGATGTGAACAAGGGTCCTGAAATTAATTACATGTTAGTGTTAATTCCTCAAATAGCTTATGCAATTATTGAGACAATTTCAAGTGAGCACGCTTTGCAAAATAAGTTACTTTTTTGCCCCTAAACTGCCCTTAATTAGCTCCATGTATCATAAAACTGGGAGATTATAGCCTGGATCCAATATAGAGCATGTGAATGATGAATAAAAACACTTGCTGGGAGGAATCGAAATGTGAAGGCGGCAATATGTGCGATTATCATCGCTATTTAATGATACTTTGTGCTAGTCCTGGGCTGGGAGCCAGCGCCACGGATGTGTTCATCGTTTCCTAGTCTTTCCACCGTGCGAGAGTCTCTGCTGCTCTGCGCTGTGTGAGTCCCATATGCTGGGCAGCTCAGATCCACGTGAAACACGGCTTGGGACAATCACAGTGAGAGCTAAATATTAATACTGGAACGTATGCCCATCTATTTCTCCTTCCAATATCTGAAAAGCTTTCCCCAACCTCAATAGCTTTCTGCCATATTCATAAGCAGGCCCAACCCATGGGAAGGGCTGCAGCAGGCCCTGGAGAAAAAGTGGTCAGAGAGATATACTGCAGCTGGGCAATCCCTGGACACACACACCATCCCCAGCCATGCCCCATATGCTGGGCAGCTCAGACATGCACGGAGGCGTGGGAGGAACTCAGAACCAGGTAGCCTCTGCCTTCAGGTACAATCCACAGGCCACAGAACTTACACAAAGAGAGAATGGGAAAGAGGGCAAGAGGGAGGGTAGACAGAGAGCTAGGGAGCAGCGGGGAGGGGGCTGGTTCTGACCAACACCAGAAAGGAGGATAGGCCTGCAGTTTATTTTATTTTGCGCTTTCAAATTCGTACTCCACCCTCAACAACCACGTGAGGCCCTCCGCAACTTAGTGAGATCCTGTTTCAAAATAAAAAATTAAGTAGGACTGGGGGTGTAGCTCAGAGGTAGAATGCACCCTGAGTTCAATCCCCAGTACCACACACACACACACACACACACACACACACACACACACACACACAAATTGTACTCCGCATCCTTTCTTTTGGAGAGAACTTACATCGAAGAAGTCTTTCCTCACTGTGGGTAATCTTGCCCTCTAGGAACACTTGACTATGTTTGGGGATGTTACTGATTGTTACTACTTGGGTTTGGGGGTGCTATGGCATCTAATGAGTAGAGGCCTGGGGTGCTGGTGAACATCCTCCAATGCACAGGACAGCCCCTCATGACAGAGAGCCAGCCAGCCCCAAATGCTGACAGCAGCATGATTGAAAAACTGGGCACTGATGCATGACAGCTGTAGACTTTCGGGCCCTCCCTCCTCTTGCCCATGAGTCACTTAGCGAGGAGGTGAGTTGGGGAGAAGAGAAGGAAGTGGCATGTCTCCCTTCCTTCATCCCTCTTGCAGGAACCTCTTACACCTGCCTGACTGCAAGGAGCATGTCTTCTGTTCTGCTCTCAACCCGGGGTAAACCGAGCTGTAGACCCTGCCCATGGGTAGGGGAGGGGATTTAGAGGTTTGGCTGGTTTTAGGGTTCCATTGAGGAAGACTACTGCTGCCACAATTCAGCACCCCATTCCCAAACTGAGACCATCATAAAAATATGATATTTGGATTCCATCTGAACTCCTTTTGACTCTGACTCTCTCTAAATAGGTTCCAGCTATAGGAAAACAAGCAAGGTAGCTCTCCGGTGTCCCTTAAGCCCCAGCATCAGTCACCCTCCAGTCTATACTAGATGATAGGCCCTGACTCAGCCTATAAATGTGGCACTTAACAAATGACAAGCGGGTTGCTCAGGGCAGGTTATATTAGATGCACACTGACGTGGGGTCACCTGGAGATCCGAGTCACCCCCAAGGAATTCTGGATGTGTACTGGAGATAACATGGAGCATCTCCAACCCAAGGAGACCCTGATTTGGGAGCTCTCGGTTTCAACAGCTTCTGGAGAGATCTGGCTGTAGGGCTACTCCAGAAGGGCCTTGAAGCATATATTTCAAGCAATCAGTAACCACCTCGAAAAAGTTCTCTTTAGAGGTGACTGGCCACAGCCTGGCATCGAGCCAAGTATGGAGAAAGGCCAAGGACCTTCAGAGGATCATGCACCCACTGCACTGCGCTGTCTCCTCAGTGGGAGCATCCGATCCGCTCTGAATGTGAAGAGAACTGCTTGCAGATCTGCAGACAATGCACCTGCAGCCCCTCCCCAAGCCTCAGCTGAGACCTGCATCCCACCAGCCCAGAGCTTCCCACCGGAGCCTCTTGCATGAGCAGCTTCTGTGTCCTTCTTCTTATTAGCATCATATCTTCCTGAAAATAGCAGATGAAAAAGTAGACCATGCGGTGGTTTCCTGCTCACTTATTATGTGCAGTCTCTACCTCCCTCAGGCTTGCTCAACTCTGCCTTCTTGAGCACCAAAGGGCCCTGCACATTTAGGTAGAAAAATGCAAAATGGTTTGGGGAGATAAGACAGTAGACAAAATAAAAGAATCTGAAATTTCGACTCTGCATTTTCAGTTCCATCTATGACAAAAAGCATACATGCTCACTGGTTTGAAGTTAAAACTAATCAGCTCTTTGCTGATCAATTTTTAAAAACCCTAAGGCATCCAGAAGGAAGCTGGCAGAGGGGTCCATGCCTGTCTGCTCTTTCCTTGTGTGTATGCCTGTTACTGCATGTGTCACACTGGTCCCCATCCTGGTCCCCATACCTGTCTTCTTCCCTTGCTTGACTGAAAGTACCAAATAGGTAAGTATGGATTCCTACCCAACCCTGCATTCTAACACCTGGCACAACACCACGTGAACTAGATTCTTTGCTTCTTTACTGGATTTCATCCAATTCAGAGGATATATGAGGAGATGAGTTATTAAGAGAAAAATAGAGCTACTCAAGGAACACACACTACTCATAGCAAATAAATGCCACAAATAGCCAGTGTTTAATTCACTTGTATTCATTCGAAATGAAAGCATATGCATGGGTTAGTGACTTGGCAATAGGTATGCAGGTCCTAGGTGAGTCTCTGGCCTTTCACCTAGCATTTCTGATACCAGGAACATATTTTATAATACTAATCTGTCCCACTTGTGTGATATCTTGCCACATTCCAGACACTGTACTCAGAAATACTAAATGACTTTGCATCCTTTAGCCTTAAAATAAAATGACAATTTATGGGGTAAGCATTAATCCCCTTTTAGGAATGATGACAGAAGCTCCTAGACATTAACCAAAGCATCAAAGGTCAGGAAGACCTGGCTGGCGAGTGGCAGTCACAATTCACACTCACATCCATTGGAATTAACACTATTTTTATTTACAAAACTTTTGTCCCCAGATGTGCATAATGTTTTCTCACCCCAAACCATTCTCTAGCTCTCCAGGCACCAACCATATATCCTACAGTTCATTTTTTAATATACTTTTATTGGTACACTGTAATTATAAATCATAGAGAGATTCAAAGTAATACATTAATACAAGCACACAGTTCAGTTTTAACATTGGCTTCCAAAGTTAGTGAGGACTCCCCAGCCTTGGGGGCTGTTTCCCAGGTCTCCCTCATATCAGGTCATAAGTACCAGGTCCCCAAGCCACCCACACCCTGTCCAACATGGCTACAAATTGAGGGGGATCCCACCAATCCCACCCCCTCCTGGTTTGATCATTTGCTAGAACAGCCCATAAGATTCTGGAAAACACTTTACTTCCTAATCTACTAGTTAATAATCAAGGATACATGTCAGGAATGGGCAGATGGGAGAGATGAGCATGGTAGGGCAGGCAGTGGCCACAGAGCTCCCATACCCTCCCTGGGCACAGCACCTGCAAGTTCTCCTCCCAACCTCCCCCCTTTGGGTTTCTTATGGTGGTCCAATCATATAGGCATGATTGATTACATCATCGGCCGTTAATGATCAATGCAACCTCCAGCCCTGACCCCTCATCAAAGATCTAGGAGGGAGGCTGGAAGTCCAACCTCCTAACCATGCCTGGGTCCTTTCAATGGCTAGCTCTATCCTGAAGGTTTTCAGAGATCCCCAGCTGCCGCTTCATGAGAACAGAAAAGATGCCCATCTCCCTTTTCACTCAGGAAATTCAAAGGGTTTTAGAGCTGTGTGCCAGGAACCAGGGACAAAGGTCAAGTACTTCCTAAGAAGTCACACTTTTCCAAGTACAGGCTTCTTTGTTTTATAATGCATGCTGAGCTTACAGTCTTAAAGACCAAAGATATTTTCTGCACCAAGTTCTTTCCAATCTCATGTAAAGCCCTTGTAAAGTTGTAAATTATCTAAATAATCCATAATAAGAAAATGATTTAATATGGTACATTAGTTTCATAGAATACTGTGAATAAAAATTACATTTCAAAAGACTATAACATAGAAAATATTTAAGATAGAACATTAGTCAGAAAACAAAATTATAACTGGGATTTCAATAGAAAACAAGTTGATAAGTAGGAAAATAAGAGCAAGGAAGCTGGGCGTGGTGGGGCATGCTTGTAATCCCAGTACTTGGGAGGCTGAAACCTGAGGATCCAGGTTCGCGGCCAGCCTCAGATACTTAGTGAGGCCCTCCACAACTTAGTGAGACCCTGTTTCAAAATAAAGAATAAAAAATAGTGCTGGGGGTGTATCTCAGAGGTAGAATGTCCCTGGGTTCAATCCCCAGTACCGCAAAAAAAAAAAAAAGTGCAAGGAATGGTCTAGAACTATTTGAGTTCACAGTATAGAAGACATTTTCCTTTATTCAAATTTCTTACTTTGACTAGTAGATCAATATTATCTGCTGGCTCTGCAGTGCCAAACCCAATGCCACCACCTCCAAAAAGGGTTCTTGTTAAGTTAGTGGGTTCCCGACTCCCTGAATTCTGGTCCACGTCAGAGTGAGGGACCATCTCACCCCCTATCTCATGGGAACCACCTTCCACGAAGGGAAAGTCAACAGGAAACGCCTCCCTCTCAATTCTCCCACTCTGACTCCACCTTGGTCTGAGAGGTAGCTCTTCTTGTCCAGAGGGTAGTGTAACTTAAGACTCACACCAGTGACTCTCCAGGAAGCTTCCAGGCCTTCAGCCTCAGACTGGGGCTATCGCATTGTTTCCTCCTGTTCTGAGGTTCCAGATTCATGGACTGAATGGCTACTAGAGTCTCTTGCTGTCCAGAATACAGATGGCCATTGTGTAACTCTCCAGCCCTTGACCTAATACCCAGTCTAATACCCCCTTCATAATTATATATGCATTTTCTGGTTCTGCTCCTCTGGAGAACCTGGTTCCTACAGGCAGCATGAGCTCCGGCGGGGCCTGGACCATGTCTGCTGTGTACACTTGTCCTTGTCCTTGCACGGAGCTGGCTGTCCTTCCTGTGGAGCCATCCTAGTGGAGGGGCATGTCCCTTTTTGCCAGGTCTTATGGAAACGGAGGTTCTCTGCACACTGAGGCTGAGGGGAGGGTTATGCCTCCTCTTCTTGTCACCTTTCTTTCCCTTAGCCCTAGACAAAGGTGAAAGTAAGGGGACAGGCAAACCTACAGAGGCAGAAGCAGAGTCTGCAGCTACTCAGGGGAGGCAGGGCGGGCCGTGATGCTGAAGACCCCAACAGAAGCCCCGTCTACTCAGAGGCGGCCAGGAATGGAGAGACGCCTATATAGGAAAGGGATACTTCTCTAGCAACTCTTCTCTCTTGTTGCTAACTTACTCTGGCGCAGGAGTCTGCTTGCGCTGCCATCAGAAAACACCACAGACCGGGGGCTTCAATGGCAGACATTCACTGCCTCACAGTCCTAGAGGGTGAAAGTCCAAGATCAAGGTGTCACAGAGCTGCTTCCTCCTGAGACCTCTCTCCTTGGCCTGCAGATGGCTTGTCTCCTTCCTGCATCCTCATGTGATCGTCCCTTTGCGTGTGTCTGTGTCCTGATCACTTAGGAGGCTATCAGGCATGTTGGATTAAAGCCCACTGGAATGACCTCATTTTAATGTCACCACTCCCTTAAAGATCCTGTCTCCAAATCCAGCCCCATTCTGAGGTCCTCAGGGTTAAGCTCCACCTTCTGAACTTTTGAGCAGCGCAATGGAGCCCATAACACTGGGGACACGGTGCAGGATTTACTTCCCAAAGTCACATAAAACTTGCACTTTATCCAGTAAAGGAAATCTGAATGAGGCAGACACTTTGGTTTCAGGCGTTTATTTAGCTTCCATCTTCAATTCTCAGAAACGATCCTCGGCACTTCTGTCCCCACAGAGAGGCCGTCTCTAGCTGCAGGTGAGGCTGCCTCTTATCAACATTCAAGTCAAGAGCTCCACGAACCCCTCCTAGCTCCTGGCCCAGGAGCACAAGGCCACATCCGTGTGTGGGCAGAGGAAGCCCTCAGGCTGCTAACCCTTTAAAGCTAAGAAGCTCCTAAAACAGCACTCTGAAAATTCTGATATAAATAAAACATACAGCTCTTCTGAGGAGGAAAAACTAAATTAAATGCCCTTCCATCTTTGAGATGTGAAGTTTCAGATATTCATTCTCAGGTCTGAGCCACATGGGCCAAGTCAGATGGGCTGAACTGAAGCCTCCTTACAAAGGGAGGTAAGCAGGTGGACAATTTGGCCAGAAACCTAAAGCTGTGTGCTCAGTCCCTGTAGCTCAGTGGTGAAGTCAGGACATCTTCATGGCATTTACTGACCACAGGTGCCCATCCCGCCATGTACTCCTCACATGTTAGAGCCATCGGGAATCATGAGTTCCTCTTTAACATTCAAGACTCCCAGAGCATCAGGCCTCATTTACATTTGAGTGCAAATTACTTTAATCATACAATTTTCTGCATCCGTTGAGCGCTGCTGTGCATTTCAAGAACGGACCATTTCAGCTCAGATAAAGCAGATGGCAGGAGAGTTTTGGATTCATCTGGGTGGAGTCAAGGTCTTTGACCCAAGCAAGGGAGGGTGAAGACCATGCACTTCCAGATTCAGGGACACTTGGGTGAGAGGAGAACTCAGAAAAACAGGGAGGACAAGCATGGAGTGGTCACATTTATGCTCTCCATATCAGTAGGTTCCATGCCTACGGATTCAACCAACCATAGATTAAAAACATTAGGGGGGAAAATTACATCTATACTGAACATGTACAGTCTTTTTCCTTATCATTAGTCTCCAAACAATATAGTATAACAACTATTTACATAGCATTTACATTGCATTAGATATAAGTAAGCTAGAGACAATTTAAAGTACGTGGAAGAGCCAGGTGTGGTGATGCATGCCTGTAATCACAGTACTTGGGAGACTGAGACAGGAGGATCGCAGGTTCCATGACAGCCTCATCAATGTAGCAAGACCCTCAGAAACCTAGCAAGACCCTGCTTCAAAACAAAAAATTAAAAGAGCTGAGGGTATAGCTCAGAGGTAGAATGGCCCTCTGTTCAATCCCCAATACCAATCCCCCACACACACAGTACCTGGGAGGGAAGGATATGCATAGGTTCCATGGCGATATGAAAGGGACTGGATTTGGTTATGCAAGGGTGAGGGGTGGGTCCTGAAAGCAATCCCCTGTAAATACAGAGAGGAAATTTACTTTCACATGTTGCCTGGTGGCTTCCAGATATGTAGGATGGCCCTGAAAATGTTTTCTGTAACTTAAAAAAATGTCCTAGTCAAAGTATCAGCAGTTTAGAATAATGATGCTCAGCAAATCTCAAAGTGGTAACATTTCCCAAGTCTCTGAAGCTGATCCAAGGTTTCTTGCTAAGTCGCCACTGTGTACCCTGCAGGGGACAAAGTTGTTCTACATACACTGCAGTTAGTGGGGGGGGGGGAGAATATGAACCTCAAAGATGCTCTTAGGCAAGAGTCACCTACAGTCAGGAGAATCAGTGACCCAATCAGAACTTGCCTGTGCATTAATAAGCCTGCACAGTAGACTCACCTGGGATACTGCTAAAGAGTCACAATGCCCTGGTTTTAGTCCAGATCAATCAGATCAAACTCTCGGTCAATAGGGTCAAGGCCCAGAATTTTATCTTTTAAGTCTCCCCCCAGTGAGGCTCATGTGCGGTCAAGGCTGAGAGCCACCATTCTGAGTACCACCAACTGAGGAGTTACTTGGTTGCTTTTTTCCCTAAATGAGAATGCCTACTGTATGCCAGGCCCTGCAATCAGGGATGGGGGTATGAGGTAGATCTGGACCATATTCCCAAAGTTTCAAGTCTGGTGGGCATCAGAAAAAGCCCACAATTTACAACTGCAAAAGTTGTGCACTTCACAACTACATCTTATGTACAACCCATACAGCCACATGCAGTATCTGAGGTTAAAGTCCAATGTAATGTTGGCATGTTGAGATGGAGAATGTGTAACTTCCAAGCAGCTTTATACCGCTGGCACTGCCAAAGGTTCACAGGAAGACAAGGATGAGGACAGCGAATGGATTACCTAACACTTTGTTATGAATAACTGCATTTATTAGTTAATGAGGGACATTACTTGGAGTATGCCTTTGCTGAGTGTGCTCTTTCTTTCGTAGTGAAATGTCATCAGTATAGAGTCCCACTCATCCGGTTCTGATGTGTCTCCCTGTGCCTTTGGTTTCATGTCCATGAGATTATTGCCAAGAACACTATCATGAAGTGTCCCCTCTGTTTTCTTCTAGGAGTCTCGTATTGCCCAGTCTTATCTTTACGTCTTTGGTCCACTTTCAGCTGGGTTTGTGTATAGTGTAAGATAAGGCGCATTTCATTTTATCCCATGAGGATACCCAGTTTTCCCTGCACCATTTGTTGATGAGACTCTCTTTTCTCCATGATGGATTCTTGGCACCCTTGCCAAAGATCAGTGAGACACACGCATATGGGTTTTCTTCTGGGATTTCTGTTCCGTTCCACAGCCTACATGCCTATCTTGATGCCAGTAACATACTATTTTCATTACTGTGGCTTTGTAATGTGTTTTAGAATCAGGAAGTGTGAGATCTCCTACTCTGTTGTCTTCTCAAGATTAATTTGGCTGTTCAAGGCCCTTGATGGTTCCATATGAGTCTTAGAATTGTTTTTTCTATTTCGGTGGAAAATATAATTACAATTTTGATAGGTGTCTTAGTGCATTTGTGCTGCTATAACAAAGTCATAGATTGGGTAATTTATACAGAACAGAAACTTGGTTCCTCATATTTCTAGAGGCCACGATGCCCAAGCAAGGCTGCTGTGTACTTCCATGATGGTGTTTTGTTGCTACATCCTCTGGAGTGGAAAAAACATTGTTTTTACATAGTGGAAATTAGAAGGACAAGTAGGTAGAATGGCATGAAGTATCTTCTATAAGAGCCTTAACCCCATTCACAGAGGAGGAGGCCTCATTACCTAATCTTTTTTTAAAGGCCCCACTGGCCATTAAATTTCAGTACCTGAATTTGAGGACACATTCAAACTATAGCAATAGGGATTTCACTGAATGTATAGATTGTTTTGGGTAGTATGGACATTTTAACAGTATTAAGTCTTCCAATTTGTGAATATAGAATGTCTTTTTGGTGTGTGACTTCTTTAATTAATTTCATCAATGTTTTGTAGTTTTCAGTATACAAGTTTTCCCCACATTAGTTTACTCCGAAAATCATTTTTTTCCTTTTCCGTGCTATTGTGAATGGTATTGTTTTCCTAATATTCTTCTCAGATAATTCATTGATTATGTACAGAAATGCATCCAGGTTTTTGTTTCGGTTTGTTTTTTTGTTGTTGTTGTTTTGGTTTTTTTTGGGGGGGGTCTGGGGACTGAACCCAGGAACATTCTACCTCTGAGTTACACCCTCAGCCCTTTTTTGCTTTTTATTTTGAAAGAGGGTCTCACCAAACTGATGAGGGTTTCACTACATTACTGAAGCTGGCCTCGAACCTGTGATCCTCCTGTCTCAGTCTACCAAGTACTGGGACTACAGGTGGACACCACCATGCCCAGCTTTGTATCCAATTTTTGTATATTGACTTTATAACCTGCAACTTCACTGAAATTGTTTAAAGAAGGATGCAGGGGCCAGGAGTCAAGGAATATAAGAATTGCAGCCCCAGAGCTGAAATAGGCAAGATAACCGATTCTCTTCTTCAGTCTCTGGAGGAAACGTGGCCCTGATGACACATTGATTTTGGTCCAACAAAACTAATTTTGGACCTCTGATCTCCATCCAGAGCTGTAAGAGAATAAATGTATGTTGTTGTAAGCTACCATGTTTGTGAGCATTTGTTATAACAGCAATATATAATGAATACACATATGTATACTCAAAAGAAAATCTAGAAGAATACAGGTTTGGGAGAGAAAATAAGGGCAAGTGAAATTTACTGGACCTATTTTAATGGGCCAGGCTCTGTGCCAGGTACTGTATAAGGATAAGGTCTCCTGCTAGAGATAACCATGCTGAGCAGGCGACGTCACCATCATCCCCAATTCATCACCGTGGTCACTACCATCACAACCGTGGTCATTGTCACCATTATCATGACATCACCCATCGTCCTCACGATCACCACTGCCATCAACAAAGTCACCGTAATTTCAATCTTCCATGTGAGGATATAAAATGACCAAAAAAGTTAAGCAATGCCCCACATCGCCCACCTGGTAAGCAGCAGCAAGTGATTAAAACATGCCTGTTTGGCTCAAAAGTACAATTTCTAAGAGATATTTCCCACTAAGCAAATTAACAGCATCACTGAAGAAGGCTTTTGCAGTGAGTTATCACATTCTACCCTAACTGGAGATTCACAGTTTATCACTTACTGATTTCGACGGCCTGAAAGCCATATAGCTGGAACAACCACTTTTGAAGAACCACAGAGCTTACTGTATTGATGACAACTAGAAAACTACAGCAAATCTCATGAGACACAGTTGACACAGAAATTGGCTCCCATTCAACGCCCACCATCTTGCCCAAAAGACGTGTCTCTGTATCATCAGCTCCTGGCAATGATTTTGCTATACCTGAGTATTATTATCTCACAATAATAGCCTTTTATCCCACCTGTGGCCTGGAACAAATAGGGTCTTTACAAGGTCCCAGAGAACAAGAGACTTTTCTCCACCAATTAAATTTCTCTGTGCTTGTCCCCCACTCCGACCTAATCCAAGAGGTTGACCTCCTAGAGATGTTGAATGCCATACCCACAACAATGCAATGAGGATTTGCTCCTACTAGAAGGGAAAAATCCGATTGATATAAAAAACTAAAATCTGAGATGAAGAAAAAATTAAATTTCTTGGTGACACAGAAAACTTGTTTCCATCCAGTCAAAAGGTCTCAGAATCTTCCACAAGTCCTTGATCTGATGAACTTTCCTATCATCCCTCAAAATTTGACTTTGTCCTTCTGATCTAAAGAGGTCAAAATTTCCTTATAATCTAATCTATTGATCAGCAGATTTAAAGCAAGTCTAATAAAAATAACAACTTCACTACAGGTGAATAACATGTTATTCATGTTATTAATGTTATTCATGTTATTCACCTGTAAGTGATTCCCATGGGTCAGGCAAAGTTCCAGGAAAACGTCACAGATAGCAACTCATGGCTCTTCATGTTATAGGGAAGTATTTATGTCATTGCACCTTTGTAGCTAATGAAACTGAGGCACACAGCTAGTGAGAGATGCAGCCAAACTTCTTTGCCAAGCATCTGCCAGGCAGCTTCTTACCACTCCTTTGCTGGTGTCTCCTTCCTGGTTTCTAAGTTTTGAAGCATCCAAGCTCTTGGTCCTTGGAACTTCTTCTTCTCTCTTTATATTCACTCCCTACATGATCACACATTCTGCAGGTTTTTAATACCACCTGGAGGCTGCTGCCTCCTAAAGCTGTTTCCAGCCCAGACCTCTTACCTGAGCTTCTACACTCACCCGCCTCCTCCTAGCTGCACCTGGAGACTACATTTGTGTCCGGAGCTGACCACGCTTGTGAGCCCCTGGTCATTCCCTCCCTGTCCACTCACCTCTCTTCTTTTTTTTTCCCCACTTCCATGATCAGAGCTTCTGCTCTCCTAATCACTCAGGTCAGTGTCCTCCATGTGCCGCTTCTTTTGCCACCTCAAATCCAACCCATCGGAACACCCTAACCCTCGACCTTTATAATCCTTCCTATATGTGACCGCCCTTCCCTGCTCTCCTGTCCTCTCATTAGCAGGACGGACTGACTCCTATCTGGTTTCTGGGCTCCATGCCCTTTAGGTCTATCATCAACAAGGTAGAGCAATCTCATTAACCATGGTCAGACAGTGTCACACTGCTCAAAAGTGCCCATGGCTCCTATGCCCAGTCCTCTCTGCTCCACGTCCCTCACACCCCTTGCTCCCAGCTGTCTCAGGGCCTTGACACTTGCTATTTGCTCTGCCTGAAAAACGCCCCCCCCAACACATCCCCAGGACTCCATCCTCTCCTCAGGACACTGAGATGCCCCCTTCTCTCTGAGTCACGCCTAGCCCCCTCTCTGAACCTCCATGTCTGCCCTGAAATCGCTCTCCTCTGTTGCTGCTTCAGGCTCCTCCTTCCCCTATCAGACTCTAAGAGCTGCACTTGCCATGTTGCTCATGGCCTCCCCCACCCCCGGGTGCAGCTGCTCAGGACACGGGGTTCCATCTGCTGTCTTCACTCAGTCTCTCCAGCACCTAGAACCCACAGTGGCATGGTGGCACACAGTATCTGACCCCCCAAACTACACACACCTCATAGATAAATCTGGAAGCAACAATGTTGAGAGGAAAGCAGCCAGGCCCTGGAGAACTCCGGCTCTGCGACTTGAATTCCATGGCGTTCATGATCATGCACATGCTAGCACAACCCTACATAGGGCCACAGCCATCTGCACAGGACTCCAGAGACACCCAAAGTTTAAGGAATGAGGACTTCACCAGCAGGGCTCCCTCTGTGGGGCTGGGTAGGACAGGAGCCTGACACTGTTACTGACACTCTTGTTTCTTGACCTAGGCGGGGATCTGATCATGCTCATATTTTATTAGTGGAATGTACTGTCAAGTTGCATTTTTAAAAGGCAAGAAAAATCATTATGCATACTAAACTGTAGTGCCTCCTTAGAATCAGATATCCCCATGAGACAGATGGCCCTGTCTCCTTCTTGCTGCCCCAGTGCCTCTGTGCTCTGTACCTGGAGGGGTTACCAACCCACAGTGCAGCAAAATCAGGCTACGTGCTCACGCTGCAGCCCACCTGGATGGCAAATGTGGCCCCACAGACCCACCACCAAGAACAGTGGCGGCGGGAGCAAAGGCCAGGCTCGCTCTCCTTGTGTATCCCTGGCGGCAGGCTATACATGGTAATGATGAAGAATAGTAGTCATGGGGCCATGAGGTAAAATACCGGTTTACTTAGTAGCAGGAGGGTTTGTCCCCAGGAAGGAGAGCGGGCTCCCAGATGTTGTCACAAGTGGGCCTTTCCTTCTTGCCGCCACCAGGACTACTCCCAGCTCAGCACCCTGCCCAAGCATAGGTCCCCTCCGCATCTGGTGAGGGGCCAGCCCGCTGGCGCAGCGCCTCTTTCCTACAGCTGAAAACTGCATGCGAAGGCAGAGATGGGACTGATCTCCTATGTTTTTTTTTTCTCCTATGTTCTTCCTTGGGGAAACCATTTCTGAAAATTGGCATGTGGACCCAGAAGACTTGAGGCAATTTGTGAGAAAACACAGTTTTTTTTTTTCAATGTTGTTATCGAACTGAATAAGAATGCAGATGTCCAAACGCACCCCGGGAGTAAAGTGCAGGCAGAAAAATTAGGAGGGAGGGAGGGGGAAGCTGGAAGGAAGGGAGGAAGGAAAGAAAGAAAGAAGAACAGAAGGAGTGAGTCTGTTCCCTGGAATAGCCAAGCGACTCTTACATAATAGGCAATAACTACTTGTTGAAGAAATGAATTAAGTATCGGATGTCAAACCTCAGGAGCCACCATGGCCCCAGATCTCTGAGAGGTTGTCAGGCAGCCAATACCAGAGTCTTGGCCCTGTGGCCCCATCGTGAGTGAAGCAGAGGGAAAGAGAAGCTCGATCCCCTGTCCTGAGCACAAAGTCACTCTAGTTTGGACACAGCTCATCTGTGCCCCTGTGCATGACAGGTGCCTGGTGAATATATTGTTTTAGTTAGTTAACATATGTGTGAGGAGAGAATCCACAGGATTGAGCCAGCTCCGTGTATGGGGAGGTGTTTCTCCACCCATTAGTTCCCGGAAAATGACCTCGTTCCAGGGGAAATCTGGTTGTACCTGGCTAGTCTAATGTGGTGACACTAAACAGAAATCCTGAAAACTGAAGAAAGGATTAAAATGATTTAATGAAAATTATGGAACTAAAAAAGTCATGAATTCATCTAGGAAGCCAAAATATAAATGAAGAAGTGTACAATTTGGGAGAAAGAAATAATTCTCTAATTAAAGATGAAACTAGACATCTATACAAAGAGTGAATGGGTAAAAGGACATATCTTTAGACCTATATTATACAAAACATTAAACCCTATGCATTGGTCAAGAAGTATACTAATCCATTTACAAACTAATTGGATGGTTAGGTGCACATTACTACCAGAGTAGCCTGAGGTAGCACTTCACACTAATGGTGTAATTGCTTTTAAACAACATTAAGATGAGTCCCGGTCATCCTAAATGTCCTACTTAACTCCTTTTCTATTGTGGAAATTATGCTATAGATCAGCCCATCAGAGGATACACCTAACATGCATCCAAAGGACAACTGGAAAAGTCAAGAAGTAAACAGCACACACACAAATAAATAAGCTTCCTGGAATGAACAAACAGACAAAACTCTGGAGTGCGTTTGGAATGGAGCTGGCCATGGTCATACTCATGGCTCCTAGTCATGCAGCTTGCTGGAGTTATGACCTTGAGCTAGCCACTCCACCTCTCCATGCTTCAAATTCTTATCTGCAGATCAGAGGGGTATGCACAGAGTCCACATTTCTTTCCCTGGCTAAAGGCAGTAAATCTATGAATGCAGCAAAGATAAAAATGGAAATGAACAGTGGTAGGTCTTTCTGCAGCAGGCCAGCCCCTCCTCGCATGCTCAGCCTGGCTGGCAGGACTGACGCCTGCCCAGTCTGCACACCAGGCACTGGGACCCACCCTCCCGCTTCTTCCGGCCCTGCCACCATCCAAGCTCTCCTGCCCTCTCTAACTCCTGCTTTGATTCTCCTCACCAGGACCCTCAACAGGACTCTACAGCAGCCTCCTCCCTCATCCACTCTTCGCCAACAGATATTTCCCTAAGACACACGCAAATGCAACCGGAGCCTCAGTTTTGACATATTAAATCTGTCTACCTTTGAACTTCCCCAAAAGAAGACCCTGAGACAGGGATTTAAGGGAAAGTTATTTGAGAAGTGATTTCAAAAAGCATAAACAGAGACAAAGGAAAGTAAACAGGAAAAAGAAGATGGCCCCTAAAGGACATGCGATCAAGCAGGTCAGCACATGAGCAGCTGTGGCTTCATCTCTCGGGGACATTGGTGGCCAGCGCAGGCGCAGAACCAAGCCTGAGTTACCCTGCCTGGTTATTGCAGGTGTACATCACCAACACCTGGCACGAGCTGAGGGCTGCTCTTGGCGGTCAAGTCTGGGCACTCCCCATGTGCCCTAGGGTCCTGGGGTAAATCTTTGCTCCTGGAAGCTAGGAGTCTAACCAGCAAATGGCAGGTACCCAGAGGAGCCAGGCAGGCACCTGCTTCAAAGCCAGGTGTTTTCATCTCCTCACTGTCCTGTGGCTCCTTTCCACCTCGAGTACAGACAGCCACTGCTTCAGAGGAAACAGACACAGCCCAGAGTAAAGGGTCACGGCTCAGTTCTGAGTGTCTGCATTTACTTCCTGAGTCCCTGCTAGGAGTTCGATTTGAAAGCTAGTGTTATGGAGTGACTGAGAGGGAAAAGGAGTTTCTAAATTCCCAAAACCTCTTTCTGCACTAAGGGCCAGCAAAGTTTGGGGATCTGATGATGAAGTCTTGCCACAAGACATGGTGTGAAGACCAAGGACACGAGCGTGCAGAGATGGGAGATCGAAATGCTCTGAGGTTATATATATATATATTTTTGGTGGTACTGAGAATTGAATCCAGAGGTGTTTTACCTCTGAGCTATACCCCCAGCCCCATTTTATGTTTTATTTTAAAACAGGGTCTCACTAAGTTACCAAGGGCTGGCCTCAAACCCGTGATCCTCCCGTCTCAGTCTCCCAAGTACTGGGATAACAGGTATGCACCACCATGCCTGGAAAGATGCTCTTAGGTTGTTGAGCAGAGCCTTAGCTTTAAGGGTAGGGGTGGTTTGAGATTAAACTACTTAGCTTGAGGGGGAAACTGAAGGAGAAGGAAGAGTTCCCCCTTCCCCAGGAGGCTGAAGCAGAGAGTAAATGGTGGAATGAAAGAATAAGGCATAAGGCAGGGGTCGTAGCACCCCAAGATTCCCCTGCTCTATTCCCCTGGTGGATGAAGAATCCCAAAGTGCCTGCCTGACTCTTCCTCCAACAACAGGCACATTAGCTGATCTGGGAGTTTAAGAGCAAAATGAGATGTTAATTAAAACAGGTAACGTTTACTTACCAATTTCTCTGTGCAAGTCACTGTGCTAAACACTTCATATTGTTTTAAACCTACCACACCTAAGAAGGGCAGTATTAGTATTCTCATCTCCTAAATGTGGAAACTGACACACAGAAAGATTGGCCAGGGGTCATAAGGTGTGTGTGTCTTGGAATTAGAATTGTATCCCAGGAGATGTAGCTCCTGAGCCTGCACAATTTATGTCCAGAATGTTCTCCAGATGAGTGTGGGTGAAGCGTTACCAAATGAGTGGTGATATGTATGTAATTTTACTCGTCTATGTATACACGACACAATGCCACTCAGCTCCTATAGTAGATTATTGGCAACAAAAGGCTGCAGTGAATTCTCCTGTCCCTCTGTGCATGATGTTTGCAATATGACTGTGCCCACCACCCCCACCCTGTGAAAAGGTGAGTCTCCTTCCCCACCTCTCCAGCTGGGCTCCTGACTTGTTTTACCTGATGGGGTATTGGCAGGTATATTGCAAGCAGAGACACAGAGGGTGCTTGTGTGTTGGGGCTTACCCGGATATGTAACCACACCATGGGGAGAAACCTGGGCAGCCCACTGGGGGAAAAGGACACATGTTGAGGCCCAGGTGTCCCAACATAAGCCCAGACACATAAGAGAGTCTAACCTCCCAACATAGCCTGGCCATCTAGAACTGTGTGGCTGACCCACTGAGTCAGAAGAAATCAACTTAGGCCACTAAGGTTTGATATGGTATGCTCCACAATAATAGAAATCTGATACATCTCTTGGAAGCTTTGCAGTGGCCCCGCTCTCTGGCCTCAGCCTGGATTTTGGGGCCCTCTACAAATCGGCCCGATCCTGATCATCTATCCTTCTTGCCTCCTCCTTAGACTCCACTCCTGCATACGGCCTTGCCATTGTTTCTCAAATGTATCCCATGCTTCCCAACTATATTGTAGTAGGCAGAATTGGGCTGGAGCTCTAATCCCCAGGACCTGGGAAGATGCCCTTGGCAGGTGTGGGGATCCAGGCAGAACACAGGCTGGCAGTGACAACATGACCCCAAGCAGCCATGTTGTAGACCAGGGTACCCAGTTGGTTGGGGAACCAGCTGACCTGAGGACGCACATGGAATTGACTATTTACTGGTCACCCTGTAATGTGACAGTTTGATGTGCCCTCATAATTTTGGGAATTGGACATTTGCCTCCTAAGCAATATGACCTGTATGTATCCCCCATAGCTGAGTATATCCTGGGGGTGGACATATTACAGGGATTGACTGTGCAGATTCAACTCTCCCATGTGGCCAGTTTGAAAACCTGATAGTTCCTGTCTCATGACACTGGACTATGGGGAACTAAATAAAGTGATACCACCCTTACATGCAGTGGTACCCAACATTTCAGAACTGATGGGTCGTCTGTCACATGAACTGGGAAAGTTTCATTACACTGTAGCTTCTTGGTGGAAGCCTGAGGCCTGTCACAGTCAGGTGGCACAGGATTAGCCTCTTGACAGAAGCCTGAGTCTGTCTAGCTGTACCATTGCGTTGATGATGTTATGCTTATCTCTGATTGTCTTACAGAGTTAGAAGCAGCTGCATGCAGTCTCCGAGCTGCTCTCCAGGAATGGGAGTGGGCTGTCAATGAGGACAAGGTTCAGGGTACTGGGTATTCTGTCAAATTTTTGGGAGTTGTCTGGTCAGGTAAGACAAAGGTGATACCTGAAGTAGTGATAGACTGAGAATGGTCAAACAGGTGAGGCACAAAACAGTGATAAGACTAGTTACGGTCAGCTACAGACGTATCTGGGTCTTTTGGGGTGTTATAGTTAGATATAAAATGTCCCCTAAAGAGCTCATTTATTAATATTCACAATTGATATAGTTGAGTCATGAGGGTTGTAATCCCAGTATTATGGGTGTGGCTGGAGAGTCGGTCTTGGGATTATATATGGTTCCTCCTCCCCACACCCCCTCTCTATTGCTTCTCGACTCCATGACGTGAGGAGCACAGCCCATGTGCTCTCTCTCTCTTCGCCACCCACCACCATGCCCTGAGATCTGTGGTCCCCAGTCTCACAGAGACTAAACCTGAAGCCGTAAGAGAATAAATCTTCTTTCCTCTGGGTTATGTGGTCAGGTCTTTAGATTATGGCTGTGTTAGTGCTGACTGGAACAAGGGATTATGGCAGAAATGAGGCACTACTAATAACGCAACTAGACTTTGGTCACAGCTATGGAAGGGGCAGAGGCCGTATATGCTGATCTCTTAGCTTGTAAACCCATTATAGGTACTGGGTCAGTGATGGTGCAGGCCACCTACACTACTGAAAGGTGGCTGAGCTCCTGGACTCAGACCCGCCCCCCAACAGGGATATAGCCCAAATGCCCACTCTGACAAAGAGGGGTGCATACTTAGAGCAAGGAGTTTTCTAGTAGCCCTTTGGCTGATCAGCTACATACTCTTCTGGTGCCAGTACAGTTCCTAATGACAGCCCCCTCAGACCCCATGGAAGTGGGAGACACCCCAAGACCCTATGAGGAAGGGAACTCGGAAGACTCCCAAGGTAATAGCAGGAATGCCCCACACTTTGAAAGTAATAGGGAGCTCAGAAGACTTCCAGGTGTGACCAGAGGTGAGAGGAGAAGCCCTCTTACTCCCTGGATCTAAACCTTTGGCCCCAGGACAGCAAGATATCTTGGAGTGGCCCTGGCATATGAAGGTTTCTCAGGAGCCCTGGGACCTGGGACGGAAGGCCCAGTTGCATCCTCCTCAGAGGGAAGTATCTACATAAAATGGTTTCTCTTTCTGCCCTGTCTTATCATTCAGGTTGACAGCAGGAAATAGCTTGCTTTCTTGGGCACACACCTTTGCAAGACCGCAGAACACTTCCCATTGCTGGGTCTGCACCAAGCTACCAGTGGAGACAGCGGAAGGCCTCCCATGGCAAATCATCCCTGCTACTGCAGACAAATAGACTACTTTGAGAACTTGGAACCACAGCAGCCCAGAATGGGATGAACACCACTGTATATCTGACGACTTGTTGCATCAAGACCATAATACCGCTGCCTCCCCTTATTGGGATATGCTATGGTAAATTGATGGGGCTGGTTAATAGGGGAATATGTAGAGCTTGTAAGCAGAGCACCTTTTTGTATAGAACAGGTGAACTGGTGTGTGACCAATTGATTTGTTGTATGGTTGCCCCAAGAACTATGTCAGCTTTGTTCCAGGGGGTGGTACTATAGATCTAGCACTATAGGTGGAAGCCCAACAGGTAGTAGAAGCTTTAAATACATCCTGACAGGCTCTTTTGGTCTTTGGGCCCAATGTAATGCTCTCTGGGTCAAGTCATGCACCACCACCCTGTAGGGGGTGGAGTGTGGGGACCCAGGTGTAATACAGGCTGGCAGTGACAGTATGACCCCCTGCAGCCACGGATGCACTCACATCCTACACAGCCCAGTCACGGGTGTGTGCACATCTCACTCATGTGCATTGCACATACTTATATGCAATGATTAAGCAAAGTGTAATACGCATGTGCACATCACACTGACATGAATGTGCGCCATTTTGTGCAGAACCCTATAAAAGGAATGGGTCTGCAGAAGAAAGCTGCTGTTTGTTCTCCTCAAGATGGTGGCTGTGTGCGTTTTCTTCATCCTGGGGATCTCACAGCCTGCAATCACAAATGGCCCCTTTCCAGGCCCCTGACAGTAGGAAATAAGATTGTCATAGATATAATCAAGTTAAGGTCGGGTCCTGCTGGATTCTGATGGGTGCTAATTTAATAACTGGTGTTCTTTTTAAAAAATTTTTTTGCAGTACTGGGTATTGAACCCAGGGGCATTCTACCTCTGAGCTACACCCCCAGCCCTATTTTTTATTCTTTATTTTTTGGAAGATGGTCTAAGTTGTGGAGTGCCTCACTAAGTAGCTGAGCCTGGCCGCAAACCTGTAATCCTCCTGTCTCGGCCTCCCAAGTACTGGGATTACAAATGTACGCCACCATACCTGGCTATAGTGTCCTTTTAAGAAGAGAAAAATTTAGACAAAGACTGAGGTGCAGAGATAGGTAACCTCGGAGACCTCGCATGAGGACAGGGGCCTGAATGACACAGGTGCCACGGGGATACCGTGGCTGTCCCTGACTACCAGAAGCTGCAGAGAAGTGGGACGGGTCCCCCCCGGAGGCTTCGTAAGCAGTGGACCACACTGACACCCTGATCTTGGACTTTTCATCTCCAGAATTGTGATACAAATTTTTCTTCCGTTTTAAGCCACCCAAGTTACGTTGCTGCTGACCTAGGAAATTAAGGCATGCTTCTGATAGACAAGGGGAGGGGCTGGAAGGGGAGGAAGAGGAATACAACACACAGAATGGAAGCCCTGGGATCTTCCAGCTCCACCTCCCACTCCTCCTTGCCCTCTGGAGTCTCTGAAGCTGGGATTACTTTTTTTTCTTTTCTTTCTTCTTCCTTCCTTCCTTCCTTCCTTCCTTCCTTCCTTCCTTTCTTTCCCTTCCTTCCTTCCTTCCTTCCTTCCTTTCTTTCCTTCCTCCCTCCCTCTCTCTCTCTCTCCCCCTCCTGAATCTTTCAAGTGTGTGTGACTCCCCCACACCCTCTGAACACTGGTAAAGGCCCACATCCTCAGGTACAGCCTCCTGGCTGACCTGTCTCATCCTTCTGCTCTCCTAGCTAAGGGGCCCAAGGGTTGCTCTGCAAATGGGGAGGTGGCTGCTGAGACATACAGCACAGGCCTGGTCCTACTTTCTATGACTGGGTTGGCCATTGGGACTGGGGGGAACCAAGCACTTGCTAAATGAAAACTGGCTTACTCTGGCTCAAGTTCATCTTCAAAGTCAGCTCCGCACACCTCCCCCTCGCCATCCCTGTGAGTCTGGCACTGGGGGGTTCAGCACGCAGCATGGTGGTGGTCTCCACTTAAGAGCCGCCCTCCTCGCTACATCTCAGCTCAACTGTCCCAGATAGAAGCCCAGCCACTGACCCAAAGGCATGTGGCGGCGAGAGGGGTGTCCACCCCACAGGACTCGCACAGTGCCTTTGATACTTTTCCGCTGCTCCTGGCAGATGATCCCTGACTCCACCCTGCTTCAAATTTCACAGAAATGCCTCTGCTTTTAGATAAAGAAGCTGCAGCTGAGAGGAGCAAGGGAACTTGCACAGGGTTTGGGCATTGCACCAAGTGGAATTTGGGTGGGGCCCAGGCTGCCTTGCCCTAGAGATGCCAGTCTTCCTTTCTGACCACACGCCACCCTTGGAGCTGGAAAGCGGCACTTACCGGCACACATAGCCCTCCACAGAGTCACGTCCCAGCAGGTAGTAGCCAGAGGAGTCACGATGGCTGTGACGTTTTGCCCCCTGAAGTGGAGGAATTCCACTTGAGTCTCTCCTCTTGCCTTAACCACCATAAGCTTGGTCACCCCTTTTCCTGGGGCGTGAGTGGTGCTTTGTTCCAACCTCTGATTTAATAGTGTGTGGACCATGCCTTGTGCCCTTTCCCGCATCTCCACCAGATGCACCTGCCCCAAACCATCCCTCCAATCCACCCTGCATCCCCCTAGCTGCATGTCCAACTTGATGAGAACAAAATCCCACAGACGCCTTGCTGAGAGTCAACCCAATCACACCTGTAGTGTTTGTGTGTGGCACTGTGGTGCCTGTGCATTTGTGTCCAAGGGGATGGGAGGACTGAATGGCTCAAGACCCTCATGTCCCAGCTCAGGATTCAGCTTTTCTCCTTCCTCCTCGGGTGGTGGAACAAGGGCTGTGGAATCTCCACTCTCAGAGCTGCAAAGCCTCAATCCCAGTTGCAACCAGCTACCTCCCTGTAGCAAGAGCTGCCTGGCATCTGAATTCAAGGGAACCTAGGTCTGTCTAGAGCATGGAAATTGCCAACAAGGGACTCCATGCCAAGCTGCAGACTGGATCTGTGATCTTTCCAAGCAGTGGACTTCATCAGCCTTTGCTTTGCTTCTTTCTGAACACTGCAACCTTGCTAGACCCAAGGCCAGATCCAGGCTGCTCCAAGCTCCTGCCCCAGCTTGGCACCTGTATCAATTTCCTACAGCTGCCAGATGTGGTGGCACAGGCCTGTAATTCCAGTACTTGGGAGACTGAGACAGGAGGATTACAGGCTTGAGGAGAGCCTCAACAACTTAGTGAAGCTCTCAGTAACTTTGTGAGTCCCTGTTTCCAAATAAAAAATAAAATAGGGCAGTGGGTATAACGCGGAGGTAAAATGCCCCTGGGTACCACCGCCACCAAAAAAAAAAAAAAATCCTGTATCTGCTGTAACTAATTACTACAATGTTAATGGCTTCAAACTCACACAAATTATCTTACAGTTCTAGGGGTTGGGAGTCCACAGTGGATTGACAGGGCTGCATGCCCTCTGGAAGCTCCAGGGGGAGAATCTGTTTCTTTACCTTTCTAGCTTCTAGGGGCTGCCTGAATTCAGTAGCTGGGGGCCCCTTCCTCCATCTTCAAAGCCCACAGCACAGCATACCCTCTCCATCTCTCTCCCAAGCCTCCTGCTTTTTATAGTCACACATAGGGAGAATACCCTATGAACATGAAGATGGCCACCAACAACCACTGACAGAGGCCTGAGACAAATCCTGCCCTCACAGGCCTGGCAGGAACCCATCCCACCAACACCTCGACCTTGAACTTACAGCCTCCAGAACCGTGAGGCGCGTTGAATTTCTCTCGCTTAAGCCATCTAGTTCGTAACTGCTTTGTTATAACAGCCTTAGCACATTAATTCAGACAGGAAAGCTCCTAATTGGACATTGAAAGTAAGTTATTTTTTTAATTAAAAAAAAGAGTAAAACTTGCCCAAAAGTTTTGTGCAACCGAACTGTTTCACTGTAATTGCTGGTTTGGCGGCAGAGGAGGAGGGTGTGTGGGTGGCAGATGCTTAGGACTTAGTTTCCTAACCAGTCTTGTTGCCTCTGCCTGGTGCATAGATATTAAAGCAAGGAACTGTGCATCTCCCTCTCCCCAGGGGGGCTGTGGGCACCACTGAGGAGCTGCCTGGGGATCCCAGCTCCATCATCCTCCCCAGAGCTGGCCTGGAGGTAGACTCCAAGAGCTGCCATGTCAGGATCCCACTCTCTGCCTTCTCTTTCTCCTCCAGAACAACATAAAAAACAAACAAACAAAAAAAACCCCACAAAAAACACGAAACCACTTTGTCCTCCTGGGAAAGAAATCGGAGGCAACAGAAAAGCCGTGGGGAAGGCTTTGAGAGCATCGGATGGCCCTAGGTAGGACAGGGCCCCTGACAGCCCCGCCCTGACACCTCGCGAGATCTGTGAGAGGCATTTTCTCCAGAACAAATTAGTTCAGGGACATTTTGCTAGAAATAGGCCAATTATCCGCTGGAGGCCACCCATAAAATAGGTATTTGTTTGTTTTAATTTCTACACCCAAGCCGCCCCTCGCGTGCCACCGCTGGTTTCTTTTATTAAAGGTGGCGGACAGAGGGCTTTCATCTCTGGCTCCAGTGCCTGCTCCAGATGCGCCTCATTTCTCATCGTGCACATGGCTGGCCAATTGCAGGGGAAATGATGAGCTTGCCTGTACCCCGTGCTAATTATCCAGAGCATCGTTTACCCCACCCCGCGCGCTCGAGGCCTCGCGGAGGCAGGCAGCCGTGGGTGCCGTGACAGCTGGCAAGCCGGCCTCTGGGAATAAAACATTTTAGCACTTCATAAATTTCTAACAAGGTTTCAAATTGCCGCCGTTTCCCTCCTCCCAGCTCTGTCAACTAGCAAAAAGGGGTGTATGTGTGTGTGTGGGGGGGGGAGAAAGACTAATTAAATCTACAGTGGAGTTCTACTGGTCGGATGGCTACTCATTAAAAATAATGAACTGTGGGGACCAAGTTGCAAAATAATTCAAAAGTTTCCCCATCGTCCCCCCTATATAAAAAGGCAAAATATAGCCTCCTAATTTTACCTGCACTTGATACATAACTTATACATGTCAAAGAACTAAATACGTATCCTAACAGGCTCACTGATACAAAACCTTCTTAAACCTGATTGAAGTGACATATTCTAAACTGAAATGCTGGGAGATTATGGCGATACTGAATATTAACACTGAGGCCTGATATCGTTTATAAAGTAGGTCATTTCAAATTATTTTCCCGTATGATTTTTACTGCAAGAAATTGATTGCTGTTGAATGTGCATCACATGGAGTCAGATCCGGCTTCCAAAACCTCACCGAAATGACAATTTTCAAATTTCAATCACCATCCATAATTTTAAAAAAAATAGCAAAACAGCAAAAAAAAAAACCCACCCCTTCTTAATTCTGTGGCTCTTTGTTGTAAAAGGAAAGATGCTCATCTGGAAATGGTAAGATGTACGGGTGGCAAGCGCACTGAAGAGGGGAAGAGAAAGCCGGGGACTAACAGAGATATTTCGCTGTCATCTAAAACCTGCTAACAGCACAGGGTTGGGGGGGGGAGCAGAAAAACAACAACAAAAAAAGTCAGTCATTTCCCTCTGAAAAAAAGCAACGTTCCTTTTGCTACTAGCGCAAGTAGGTAACCACAGCCGCCTTCATCCTGTCCCGTGTGGTACAGGAGAAGCTCCTCCGCCTGGAATCCTGGAACAGAATTGGTCGCATGAATAGGATGGGGCAGAAGTAGGTCAGCAATGGAGCCCGGCAGTCACTTTGGACCTAGATCCCGTTGAGCAAAGCACAGGGTCAAGCAAAATTCAGGTCCTAGAAAACTGCCGGCCACTGGAGTGATGATTATTGGAGCCTCTTGTTTTTTCAGCCTGAGAAGTTTGACCTTTATGGCGGCATATATATGTGTGTGCTTCTGTAGCCAGAGGGGGAGGTAGAATGCAAAGAGCGTGTGCTCTATTTATGTTTGGGAACAAACCTCCTTTTCATGGTCAGTCCGGCTGGTATTGAGAAGAGCAACCACAGGACTGGGGCATCTCAGAATTGCTCCCGATTGAATGGCAGGTGCAAAGAATCCCTTGGTATTAATTGCAGCCTTGCTAATATTTGGTCCCGGGCATCACAGCTAATTGACGGGATAAGCTGCCAGTCCTGCTGTAGTGTCTCCTGTGACATTCGGGATCTTTGAGAGGCAGAAGCCACAGTGATTTGTCATGGCCAGTTTTGCCAATTATAATCCCTGGTCCATGGATGATATAACTCACCATTCTGTTCTCTGTGTGTGTGTTCTCTAAGGGATACACAGCATTTTATTTTTCCTACATATGAAGAGGTTGGGTAACAAGGCCAAAAATATCAACAATAATAAATAACGTGATGAACTGGAAAACTGTATACTTATAAAACACTGTGTTGGGGACTAATATAAGCTAATTATGTAAAAGTATATTTCAGAAAACCATTGGGGCTTTTAAGACAGCACAGGCTATTACTTCACTAAAGGAAACATGGTCACTGGGGCTCACAGCACACCCCAGGTTGCACCCCGAGGCTCTGAGCCACTTCAGTGACTCACCCCGCTGCCCACCCTTACTTTCGCTGACACCCCTTGGGGGCTTCAGGGACATCATCCTGAGAATGGCATCATAACAACTATTTGTCCCGTGCTTTTATGCAAGATTCCAAGCAATTTCACGCACATTGTCTCAACCAGCACTTCCCACAACTACTCTTTGTCTTCCGTGAATGGAAGCCGTCAATTTCCCCCAGCAATAGCTGGAGGGGGTAACTAGGAAGGACGAGATGGTGTGGGTGGGTGTGAGGACTAAGTCCGGCCTGAGTTTGTTCTCAGCACACACTTGCCATTGCCTGGTGTTTTCCAAGTTCAGGGAGTGTCACAGCATGGCCTCTCCCTGGTACATCCAGAAATCTACCTGCTGAAAAAATACCCCTGCACTTGGACCACCCGGTGTGGATGTGTTTCAGGGGAGAACCAGGCTCCCCACAGAGTGTGGTGATTGTTGTCAGAGGAAGGAGAAACAGCCAGCAGTGTCTGGGAACAGAAGCTCAGCACTGCACTGTGACCAGCCTCCCGAGTAAGAGAGGGGACCCCTCCTCCTTTGGAAAGGAGGGAAGAGGCCCATAGAAGCAACAGCCAGAGTTCACCCCAGAGGGGAGGCTCTGAAGGGATTGGTGTTCAATGCGGTGGCTAAAGACCCCTATCATGTCACGGTGAAGGCCATCTGGGACCAAAAGTTAGACCCACCTCTAGAAGGTGGTTGGGTCTATCTGCTCACATCAACTCTCTGCAGCCTTGACCTTGGGGATCCACCTGACCTGCCACTGGTCTCACTTGCCAGGCTCTAGGTGGCCATGATCAGCACAGGATCCCCCTGGAGGGGGTGACAGTTCCACCACTGTTATAAACGACTTGTTCCCTCATAAATTCTTGGTAGTGTGAACTCTTGGAGCTGAGTATTCTAGAGAGTAGGATGGAGCACAGCAAATGCTCAGCCTCTGTTGTCTTCTCTGGGAAGGTGGGAGGCGGGTGGAGACCCACAGGGGACCTCAGCCTGCATCTGGCCAGATGCGCTGTGTCCACGGGCAGAAGGGCAGTAGTTCTGTGCTCCCTGGCACAGGCTGAGGCCATCACAGTGAGCGCCCTACAGAGAGCCTGGGTGCAAGCCAAGCCTCTGATCCTACTGGAGAGGTTCCCCCAGCATTGCTGGGGGGGCCAGTGTCTCTTCTCAACTGGGCTTTGATTTGATCTGTGTTTGTCTCTGTAGTGTCCAAACTTAACAGGGATTCTGCTAAGTCACAATAGCCACCCTCAATATCTGATCATCCTGGGTGTCGATCTGGTTCCTCAGCCTCCACCATCCCTGGGGATGTCTGTTCACCCTGTCTGCCTCCAGCAAGAATCCTGCCAGAGCCATGAGTGGCAATACTTGCCTGTAATTCCAGTACTTGGAAAGCTGAGACAGGAGGATTACAAGTTTAAGGTTAGCCTCAGCAACTTAGCAAGATTCTCAGCAACCTAGCCAGACCCTACTTGCAAACAATCAAGTAAAAAAAATTAAAAAGGGCTAGGTGTATATCTTGGAGGTTGAACGCTCCTGGGTTCAATCTCCAATACCAAATAAATTAATTAATTAATTAATTAATAAGAAAAAGAATCCTGTAGTGTTTCCATAATCCTGTTCGCTGGCTATAAATTCCCACCTGTGCTTGTTGTACTCAGATTCAAGCCAAATCTCTCTCCCCCACTGCAAAACCCCATTACAGCAGTCCTTATATCTATTGAGATAGTCCTGAATCAAGTCAGCCTTGCAATCTTTAGCAAGCATCATTGAATATTTTTTTAACATGAACACTGAGCTCTTCCCCAAGGAAAATCAGTAAATAGCCTACAAATGATATCCATTACCTTCCTAAAAATCTAAAGGAGTCATTGCATAACTGGTCTTCATTTCTTCCCCAGACAACATGGGATGTCGCCTTTCATATTTCATAAAGATTCATTTCCTTCCATTTTTTTATTTTTATTGACATATAAAAACCAAATTTAGAATCACTTCTCCAACTCTTTTTAACACCTTTCTTTTTTTTCCTCGATTGGCATATCAGAATCACAGCATCGAAAGGTAGAGACGTGATTTTAAGTTTGGTTTTCATATTTCAATTCCAGTGCCAAAGAAGTTGGCAAACGTAGGCACAGATACTCCATGTAGGTCTGGGACCCTGGAATACCGTGACTATCTGGTGCTGCCCTGGAAACTTCTGGAATACCCTGGAATACCATGACCATCTGGTGCTGCCCTGGAAACTTCCACATATGATTGCCATCTGAGTTGTCGCCATGAAATTGAGTCCATATTGTCCAAGTTGCGGGCATAGCCTATTCAGGGCACACAGTCCTTTGTATCTGTCAGCACAGCTGAGGATATAGAAGAAACAGCAGGTGACATTTGGCACCTGCAACTGTCCAGATGCTACTATAAACCTTCTGTGTGCACCAACTCAGTCACTTCTTACAGAACCCCAGCATGAGACAGATGTTATTAACCCATTTTCTAGATGAAAGAAAAAGAAAACAGAAGTGCAGACAGGTTAGGCAAGCAGCCCAAGCCACATGGCTGATAAGAAGAGCAACAGAGCTGCAAACCCTGAACTATCCATTACCTAGAGAGGAAAACCTTTGAGTGGCACCGAAAAGAAGCAAAAGCATGTTGAGGGTAAAAATGAAATACAAAAGCAAACAAATAAAACCAGAAAAAAAAGATGGAAAGGTGCCAAGTGAAGAGGCATTGAGAACTGGGCAGTCTTTCCTTCTGGAAACTCGCAGGAGATTTAAAATGTCTGGAACATATAAACCTGGGGCAGCTTGGGGATGGGCGGGGACTTGGCATAAGACTCCCAGATCTCAGGCTGGCTGACTCCTGGGGAAGCCTACTGGCAGCTGCAGAGTGTCAATGTGCAGACATGGTTAACTGGGGCAGGTGAGGCAGGTGTAGGCTTGATGGGAGGACTTGGGCCACCTAATCCAGTAGCAGAGAGATGGGGCTGCTTCTTCAGCACAGAACCTCGGAGCTCCTTTATCAGGGGTTTTCGTTGAGCAGGCACAGGACTGGGTGTTCTACGAGGAAGGGCCTCTGTTCTTCTTCAAGCTGATGGTGTAACACAGCTCTGGAGGAGAACCAGTCAATGAGGAGAGAGTGCCAGGAACAAGCAGGAGTGAAGGTCACACACCTCGCTAAGGGCGTGCCTTTGCAATCTCTTCCAAAATGTGGCATCCTGAGAGAGGAACTTAGCGACAACGTTCATCCGCACATGCGGCTGCCCAGGACCATGACCATGGCCAGCTCTCCTCTCTGTATGGGGCGGTGGAACAGGGCGGCTTCTCAGCCCCATTTCTTCCAGGAACACTTGTCATGGTTAACCAAAGCAAGCACCGGAACCTGCACACTTCTGCTTTTTCATCCCTCAATGCACGGCTCATTTCTGTCTCTACTGCGTTTCCAAGTAAATCAAGCACAGGCTACGAAACTAGGAAGATATAATGGGGCACCCTGAACAACACATTTTTTATTCTCAATTACTGTAGGTAAAACTCTGAAACCAATTTGTTTGATTTGTGGTGCTGTTGTTACTGCCTCCAAACCTGTTTTTGATTTAGAAAGGCATTCCAAGTGGGTACACTGGGAACTCAACGTAAAGTAGCCAGTTAATTTCATTTTTACATGCACGTTTTACCTCCAGGGGAAATGCCTGTGTTGCAGGAAGTGAAGAGGGAAAAAAATGGAGGTGGATTTATGATGTAATCTTTATATAAATGTCTTTTATAATTTCATAAAATTATAAAAGGACTGTATTGAGGGGAAAGAGGCCGTGGAAATCTTCCCCTCACTGGACACTGTGATAACTTCCAAATAAAACAGATGAGCATTGACACAGAACGTTCTTAGTAAAGATTGATAAAATGTCCTGTTGTGTCAACTCTAATTAAATTCTGAGCTTGTTTTTAAATGTTTTGCAAAGTGATAGATAAAAAATAATAATCCGATGACTATTGGTCATCGCCTTTTGTTTTTGTGAACATGAGCATTTCAGTTCTAGATCAGCACTAACAGCTCTGTGTGCTGTTCAGCCCGTTTCCTGAGCGGCCTGAGCTCCTTCAGCAAGAACCCGCCCATCTCTGCCTCCCTGGGCTCAGCGGGTATCTACAGCCAGATCCTGCCCCCCTCTCTTATCATACAACCTCCCCTGCCCAACTGCAGACACCTGTAGCACAGTGGGCACCTGCTGTATTGTGCAACATGGTGCCTTTGGGTGTGTCACATATGCCAGGTGCACCCTCTTGTGATTGCCACTTATCACACACCAGGTCCTATAACAAACCCCACAGCCTCACAGGGATTGAATAAAGAAATGCTTACCAGAATGGTGGAGCAGTGGTGGCCCAGCATGGAGCTGTGTTACCACTTGGGCATGGCCAGACCCTAACTGCTGTGTCAGTGGCTACAGCCTTTCAGCTGCACCTCGCCCCAGATAATTGCTTTCTTCCAAATGGGGATCAGCTCACTCTGGAAGATGCCCTCTCCCCACCCTGGCAGCCTGCAGTAAGCCTCAGGCTGACCTAGGATCCAAAGGTCAGCCCTTTTGCTATGACCTGGAGCAGTCATGCAGGGGCCCCTGTGCTCCCAACGTCCCCTGAGAACTCAGACTGTCCCTGGTTGAAGCAGCTCCCACCTTGACCTCCTATGACCAACCAATCAGGCATTTGCAAAAGAAATTGCTTCTCAGGTTCTGCTTCCATGGAATGCTACTGAATTAGTGCCCTTGGACTGTCATAACAAACTACCACAAGTTTGGTGGCTTAAAACAACTGGAATTTAATCCAGAACCGAGGTGCAGGCAGTGTGAGTGCCTTCTGGAGGTCTGGAGGAGGAGGATTCCCAGGGAGTTTGCAGCTTCTCGTACCCGCCAGCAGTCCTTGGCAGTCCTGGGGTTGTAGGCACATCACTCCAACTCTACCTCCATCTTCACATGGCTTCTTGTCTGTCTTAGTGTTTAAGTCTCCCTCACCTTTCTCTTAGAGAGACACCATGATATTTAAGGGCTCATCCTAAATGAGGGATGATTTAATCTCTCCAGATCCTAAATTGCATCTTCCAAGACTCTATCTCCAATAAGGTCACAATCTGAAGTGCCAGGTGGACATGAATGGAGGAAACCGTTCAGCCCACTCACTACACCATCCTAAGACATTTCAGCAAAGTGCTGATAAGCCAGGGTTAATGAGAGAAGACATGGGTCTCTGAGTTTCTCTCTATGGAAAGGCAGTTTGGACCAAGACACCGTAGTGGGCAGGCAGTGTGGCTGTGAATTCCAGGGGAGGGGCCCCTGCACTAAGCTTCTCTCTTGTTTTATAGGGCAAGCGTGAGCGTAACTTGTAAGCAAGGGAATCGTCTGGCTCCTGGGGCACCAGGCAGTATGCACTGAGGTGCCAGATGTCTGCAGCAGTTGTTTGGGAAGGCCAGATGCCCAGCATCCAGGAGCCTTGGGGATCTAGTAGAAGCCAAGGCCAGGTGCATCCCCACCACTAGAAAGGAAGCTATGGGTCCCACGAGAGGCTGGAATTGGGTTGAGCCCTACCTACTGGGAACAAGAGGACAGTGCCCGCTGAGACACTGCCCAGCAATCAGGAGACCTCTGAGAGAAGCTTTGAACAATAGTGCCTTCTACCCACATCACAGTGGACAATCAGCTTGTCACTTGGTCACAGCTTTGCCACAAGACCAATCTCTTACTTCCTCTCTGGGATTTTTACTATGAGGTACAGGGCAAAAGAACATCAGTGTAATAAATGGAAAGAACAAGCATACTCCACATCAGAAATGGAAGTGAGAGACGTGTAGACATGAGCTGCCCTGCAGAGAACTAAGTGAAGTTAACGTAGGGACTGAGAGTAAAGACACATGAACTCTACACGAAAGATCAACAGACAAGGTGGTCTCCAGACCAGCCTGGGAGCCTCAATAGCTTCCATTTCCGCTTTCCAAAAGTCCCAGCTGGACAACAGTTCCCTTCTTCCCTGAGACCTGGCTGTGCCCCTGAAGATGCTACTCCCTCACACTCACGTGCATCCTTTGCAATAAACTCTCATTAACTGCAGTGACATGAGTCAATCTCATTCCAATTCATTAAAGTACTCCAACATCATAGCCCATGAAGTTATGAAGATAAAACTAGTCTGAATATGTGAAGCCATACGAAAAACCCTAAGGCGATGTACAAATATGAAGCATTATGAGACATAAATAAAACATCTATATACTGAAGGAACATTAATCATTACTTAGTCTTTCTTCTGTCTCAGATGAATCTTAGGCTCACTGTAGTCAAAGACCTGGCCAGGATTACTCTGAGGGTTCAACTCAGATCTCTAGATGTCCTTCCAAGCAGGACAAGCAAGACCATCTGAAGACCCCTGTGACTACTCATATCTCAGCCACATATGCATTCATTCAGTAAGTAGAGACTAGGGAATGAAATGCAAGCAAAATCATATTTAAGTACTCTTGTTATAACACTTAGAAACAAATGATTACATACACAAAACTAAAAATCACATCTCTGATAAGCACTCATACAATGCTATGAGACTATGAATATAAGAGAATGGTTTGATCTGTCTGGCGTTGGAGCTGTGGATCAAGGGTTGAAAGGGTCGTAGGAGAAAGGCCTTTCAGGGAACAAGAATATGATGTTATGTGTACAAATTTCTAAGACAGGAGGAGTCACAGCACTAGAGAAAGCAAAAATAAACACAAAAATCAAAATGGAGCATCACTAAACATGAGGCTGAAAATTCATCTGAGGAGAAAGCTATTCACAGCCTTGAAGATCAAGGTTATTATTCTGGTCTCCATTTTATAGGAAATAGGCAACAGTTAACATGCTTTAAGAGATTAATATGGTGCGATTATTATTTTTAAAAAATCATATGAGGATTTCAACTCAAGATGGCAGAATGAACTTACTCATGTTCTCTCCCATCTCTCAAAACTTGCTTAAAATAAGAGTACACAATGGACTAAGAAAATGAAAAAAGTCATTGTGTGCATATATGTGTGTGTGTGTGTGTGTGTGTGTGTGTGTGTGTGTGTGTGTGTGTGTGAGAGAGAAAGAGTCATCAGCAATCAAGAGATCTTAACGAATTCTGAAGCACAGAGTCTTCTCACCATATCTTAGTTTGCTTGGAATGCTATCACCAAAATACTTGAGATTGAGTAGTTTATAAATAACATTTCTTTCTCACAGTTGTACAGACTGGAAAGTCTAAGCTCAAGGCACTAGCAGGCTTGGGGTCTGGTGAGGGCACATTCTTCATATATGGTGCCGTCTTGCTATGTTCTCTTATGGTGGAAGGAACCCATGAGCTCCCTTGGGCCTCATGAAAAGGCACTAATCCCATCCAGGAGGGCTCCATACTTATGGTCTAATCACCTCCCAAAGACCTTGCCTCTTAATACAAACACATTGAGGATTTGATTTTAGCATATGAATTTTAGAGGACACATTCAGACCATAACATACCATAAAGTAATCATGACTATTCCATAAACCTTGTCTACTCACATAATGTTCCCAGTTTTTCTTGCAATTTTCTCAGTCCTTAAAATAAACAACCAATAGTTATCAGGTATTCAAGGAAAGCTCACAACATGACAGAGGAAGACCAAAGTAAAATAAACATAAAAATACAAATCTTGAATGAAACATAATTCAGAAAACAAAAGAAAAATAAAATCATAATCACAGTCCTCATTATTAAGAATTCTAAAAGATAATGTATTTGTAAGATAATAATAGAAGGGTGATAGAGAATGTGAGACATTAAGAAAAGTAAAAAACAGAATGAAAAGACCAAACATAAACCCAAGTATACTCTTAGAAACATATAAAAATGAAGCTGGGCATGGTGGTGCACACTTGTAATCCCAGTACTTGAGAGGCTGAGACAGGAGGATCACAGGTTTGAGGACAGTCTCAGCAAGTAGTGAGACTCTCATTAACCTAGTGAGAGCCTGTTTCCAAATAAAAATAAAATTGGTCTGGGGGTGTAGCTCGAAGGTAGAATATCCCTGGGTTCAATCCCTAGTGCCACAAAAAAGAAACATATAAAAATGAATGAGGAAATAATTAAAAGAAAATAATAGTAATATCTCCAGACAATCAGAAATTCTAGGTTTAAAATCTAATAAGTATAATATAAATAAAAGTAGGACATATAAAAAGAAATTCATGCCTGAACACACTTTTATAAAATTATAGAGCATAAAACAACAAAGATCTTAAAATCAAGCCTGAGAAAATGGACAAATCACCTAAATAAATAGAAGAATTTAAGTGACACCAGACTTTCCAATAGCACCAATGAAAGATGGAAGACAATGACACACTACCTTCAATATGTAAAGGGAAAATAACAATTGAGGTATAATTGTGTGTATAGCCAAATACTCTTTTGTCAAAAAGATAAAAGAAGGATTTTTAGAGATAACAAAAACTGAGAGAGCATACCACAAGTTGACCCGAGACAAGCAAAATTCTAAAGGATATACTTTAAATAAAAGAAATGTGATTCCAAACGATCATTTAAGATCCAAGTAAGAGTGCAGAAATGAGATTATAAAACTAAATAAATCCAAACAAGTAATACCTGAATAAGATAATGATAGAATAGTGCCCAATACCTTTGCTAAAAAAATAAAATATAAAAGTACAAAAAAATACGAGAAAATCATGTAGGTCTCGAGATGGGTGGTCACAATCAAAGTGATCCAAAGTCCTATTTTTGTTTTATGGAGAAAAGTGGTTAGATTACTGTTTAACTGTAGATGTATGCTAGTTGAAATGTATATGGTGAAACTCTAAGGTAGCATTTAAATGAACCCAAGTAGAATATAAATATTCTAAGTAAATAGAGCAAAGATTCTAAAAATAAAAAGAGAAAATCTCATTAAACAAAGATAGAAAAGAGAAAGTATAAATACAACAAAGTATGAGAAATAGAAGTAAAAAATGTAAGATGGGAGAAAAAGTTCAATACATCAACAATCACAACGAATATAAGTAAACTCTAGTTGAGTATGGATAATCCTGTCCATAGAAGGACTTAGGTGAGATGGGCTAGCAAACAACTGTCTTCCACTGCTATAGACATCAACTTTTAAATTATAATCATTTTGACAAGAAATTTTAAAGGGGAAGAACAGGAATTTGGGACCGAAGTAAGAAAAAGGGAATATGGAGGGGCAAGACTGGCTGTTTTTACAGCAGCGTAAGTGAGTGATGGTGAGTGCACTTAAACCTTTCAAAGGCATTTTTAACCATGTCCATGCAAAAGATTCTGAGTGATAACGTGAAAAAGCATTTGAGAGTAGAACCCACCAAGTATATGGGTCTGTTCTATCAGCATGCTCAAGAGTTTCCATTTTTCACCCAGGGATGACGTTAGAGTGAAAGAATAATGTTGGCAGGATCAGACAGAAGGGCTTTACAATGATGTGGGCCCATCACTCAGGAATAGACACAGCAAAGCCCACTGAGCCAAGACCTCCTAAGTATTTGTTTTCAGCTGCAGGAGAGAGATGTGATCCTGAGATTCTACAGATCACAGAATCACTGCCAGGGTGTATGCTAGAGTGGCTGAAGAGAGACATGGAGTCTTCAAGTGACACATGGTCCCTTTCCCAGTCATCACTAGGAAGGTGGTCTTCCCAGAAGCTAATCCAGCTAATCCACAGAGCAGTGGGCTCCAGCTAATCCAGGGAGGTATCATCATGCTCAACACACAGCAGTGGGCTCCAAGCCTCTTTTTTTTTTCTCTGTACCGGGGATTGAACCCAGGGGAGTTTTACCTCTGAGCTATACCCCCGGCCCCATTTTTCATCCCTTTTATTTTGAAACTGGGTCTCACGAAGTTGTGGAGGCCTCACTAAGTAGCTGAGGCTGGCTGAGAACCCGGATCCTCCAGTCTCCGCCTCCCAAGTACTGGGATTACAAGCATATGCCACCATGCCCGGCAGCTCCAACCTCTTATTAGCAGCCATTACAATACATGTATTCCATGTTTGGTAGCCAATGATTTACTTTTTCAATGCTCATAGTAGAATATTTTTAATGGCACAGAGACATGTAAAATAAAAAGTATAAAAATTTTCTTTATATTCCCAATTTCAAACACAAACAGAAGAAATTGAAAATAACAGTGTCATATAAATTCATACGTACATAAAACATATAATGTATCCATAATTTAGAAATAAACAAATAAGATTAAAACATAATACGACGCACTTCGTTTTTTGCCATCTGAGGATCTCTGTTTCATGCCGATGTGCATAGGTGCACTCACTCACGCTAATGGCATTCTCATGACTTCATCTTATACAGTGGAAATTGGTCTGTATTTATCTCATGTGAGAATATCACAGAGAAGTTCCAAGCAGAGTGCTTTCTGGGTCTTTCCATCTTGAATTTTGTGAGATATTACCTCCTCCACGGCCACAGCAGTCAACACAGTCACGATAAATAAGAAGTGAGGGGCCTGCTCCCATATCAAGGTGAATGCAATGTGTAAAATTCCCATTTTTACCAATATTTTGTAGATAAAACATGACATGGCATTGTTCGTTTCATTTGCAATTCTTCAATTATGAGAACAATTAAGCATATTTTTAGTACTCACTAGACATTCAGATTTCATTTTGAGTATTTGCCTGTTCGTATGCTTTGCTCATTTTTCTTTCAAGTCATTCATCTTTATCTTAATTGTTTTAAATGTCCTAAGAAGATAAGATTATTTCTTCATTATATGTGTTACATATTGTTATTATAAATATTTTTCAGAATTCCACAGGTATTTTGATTTTATAATATTTATGAAATTATAGATAATCCTTGAGGTTTATTTATTTTTTGGTCACATCTAAGGAGGCCTTCCCCCTACAAGACTGGTTTTTTTTTTCAATTTAAACATATTTTTCTAGCATTTTTAGTCCACATTTTAAATACAAATATTTAATTTATAATTCACTTTGGAATAATAAATATAGATTCAGTTTTATTTTTTCCTTAATAATGAGTTGCCCAACTTTATTCACTACTGTCACCATTCCCACACAGATCAGACTCACCTCTGTTACTTAATAAATCCCCACCTATATATTGTCCTGTTTCTGGACTTTCTTCTGTGCCATTTAAAACTGGCTCAGAATTTAAGACAAGCTGAATAATAGGTACAAATCAGTGTAATCCCCACAATTATTAGTTCACGAAACATTCCTGCCTTTTCCCAGTGCACTGGACTGTGGTTCAAATCCCAACTCTTCTACCTTTTTGGCATGATTCCACCTCAGAAAAAATTACCTACCCTCCCTTCACCTCAGTGTTCTCATATATAAAATACTCATATGAACAGAACCTACTCCATAGGGTTTTTGTGTAGAGGAAATGATTTAAAGCAATTAGAACATAACAGGTAAAGTAAGCACTCCATTAACATCGCCATTATTATAATTACGATTATTCTTTTCCTTTGTGGGTTATGGTTGTTTCGTTGCATGCGTTTTCCTTTCGCTAATGTTGAAGTTCTATATTTAGATGTAGTCCTAGTAGTTATAACTTGATTGCATATAACATACAACTGTCATTACTTTGTTTAGTGGTTCTAATCAATATATATTAACTAAGTTTTCTACCTTTCATCATTCCTTCTCATCCCCCGTTAGTTATATATTATTTTGTGTTTAATAATATTTGTATTTTCACAACTGTAACTCTACAGTTTTGTAGCCTTACAAGCTCTTCAGCTCTTCTTTTACCACGGCTCCTCCATGGTTGAGGTCTTTTGGATTATATCTTGGTGGAATGTACTATACCATCTGTTATGGGCTTAATTGGCTCAGAATTCATATATGGAAGTCCAAATCCCAGTACCTAGAATATGGAGAGAGGGTCTTTAAAAAAGTAATTGATGTAAAAGGGTCATGTAGGCTTTAACCTAATATGACCGGTATCCTTGTATAAAGAGGAAATTAAGAGACTAACACATGGACCAAGGACACCCATTGGAGAGCAGTGCAAAGGTACCAGCTACAATCCAAGAAGGGAGGGCTCAGGAAAAAACAAATCTGCTGACATCTTGATCTTGGACTTCCAACCTTCAGAATTATGAGAAAATAAATTTCTAGTTTTAGACTCCTAGTCCCTAATACTTTGCTATGTCAGCCCAGAAAACTAATACCAATATTTGGGAAACACTTGCAATGAGAAAATATTCATCGTGTATCTGAAATTCAAATTTAACTGGGAGCCCTGTACTTTTATTTCTATATCTGGCATCCCTATCCTCCATCATTCTGCTTTTTGAGGCAGGGTGGGGACTGTTCTTTATAAAAACTTTTCCCATTCAATTTTCCTGGCCCTACTGCTTGAGGCAGGGGCCAAGTCAACTTTTTAAGTCACTGTGACCAAAATACCTGACCAGCACAACTTAGAAGAGGAAAGATTTATTTGTGCTCAGATTTGGAGGTTCAGTCCATAGACATCTGACTCCAAGTCAGAAACCACGGCAGCAAGGCTTGGCAGAGGAATGCCATTTTCACATCACGGTGTCCAGAAGTAGAGCGTAAAAGGAGGGGACTGGGGACATATATAGTCCTCAAGGCCCCGCCCCCAGTAACCCACTCCCTCCAGCCATTCCTCACCTCGGAATCTAGTTGTGTTGGGGACATGCTTACTGCAAGATCTTTGGGGGAACATGTACATCCAAACCATAATGGGGGTAAGGCCTGGGGTTAGAAGTTATTTCCTGAGGTAGCCTGCCTCTCCTTGCTTGAAGAGGACCCACATTCTGAGGACCATGCCATTACTCCCATCCCATTGTTAGTCTCTGCTCATGTATATTTTGCTGTGTTTTACTTAGTGCATTGATGTGTGAGGACAGGGACTTCTGTGACCCACCCCTGCCTCATACCCCAGGTCTCCTACTCAATTTAATTGTTAGTTAAACTTAATAAGCATATGGGCCCTCACACAAAGTTAGAACTGAGCTCTTGTTGCATTCTTTTAATTTAGAAAACATCTTCCCAGGCAAGGGATAAAGATGTCAACCTTCGCACTGCACACGCTTGGCCAGGCAGGCTGGTGACAAAGACCAATGAGCATCAGGGCATAAGATCTCAGAAGGTGACCCTCCTGAGTCCAAAAACACTGATAGGAATTGTCCTTTCTCACAGAACTTGTCTCATAACATATATGTGAGCACTATCATGTCCTGGAGAGTCTGAAACCACACAGGAGGCATTATGGTAGCAAAGCCTTATAATACCAGCCACCATTAATGTAGTCCTTAAAATCCACCTAGAGCTATTTGAAGTATTTTATATATTTCCTCATCTAATCACCATGTTAGCCCCGTAAGAGTATTATTATTAATGACCTCATTGTACAAACTGGGGGCCTGAGGCACAGAGAGGTTCAGGGATTTGCCCAAGGCCACCCAGCTTCTCAGCAATATGTGGAGATTTGAACCCATACATGTTGGCTGCAAGGTCTTTGTTCTGCACCACCATGCTGCAGTGTCTCCCAAGTAACTGTGGATGGTCATTACTGCAGCAACTCTTAACGTCTGTGCACAAAATGTCCTAACTGTGCTGATCACAGCTGCCACTCATCATCCACCCCAAGCCAGCTCTGGCCGTTCATTGGGTAATTATGGAACGCCGCTCAGCCCACGCTGGAGTCAAGCCTGGATGAGCGTCCAGGTGTCTCCACCATCCATTGTACCCGTTGTGAGAAGGCAGAGGCTTCAGTTTAAATTTCCATCATGCATCCTAATTACAAAATACCCACTTTAACCAAATCGAATTAAAAATAGCAAAGGAGAAGTGGATGGAACTACCAGGTTTGCAATCAACAGCCTGCGTGAACATGGGCAAGTGATTTATCTTCCCTCTGCCACAGATTGAGCAGCATGGAAGAAGAAAGGCAGCAGAGAGCTGGACATTGTGTTTTACAATCTTATGTGTGGATGGCTCCCCTTCCTGGAAAGGCTGAGCTCACAAAATGCTCTTTTAGCCTTGCAAACCCCCAAACACAGGCTCCCATCTTCAAATGGTAACGTGCAGGCCAAAACAATAGATTCACAGACTTTTTTTCCCTTCTGTCTCTCTCTCTTTGAAGGGAGATTAAAGAGCAGAGATGACTTGAAGAAAAAAGATGGAAGAAAAAAAATACAAACACGTGCCTTGAATTTATAACAATTTGATTTATCTATGTGTCCACAAAAAGGCTTTTTGATAAGGAACCAGCTTCCCAGGGATAACCCAGGAGAGATTGGTTGTTATCAGTCATTACCAGATGGTTAAGTCCAAAGCAGGTTGGAGATGGATGACCAGGACTGGGAACACTGATAAGAGCAGTAAGAAGGAGTCACCTGCCCGCTACACCATGTGGTCCTTTAACGTTTGTATCAGAGCCGGAAATAGCGACCAACAAGTAACAGGATTATTTCCATAATCCCCGCAAAGGAGTGCATGTGCTACCTTAAGGTAGAAATTAATTCCAGTGACCCATCCTTGGACTATAAGTTTCACAGGGAAGACATTACCCCAAAATGATTGCTTTGAAGTTGATAGTCATGGGCCCAGGCAGTAACATTTAAGGTGCTCTAGTCTAATTGCTTCTTTACAGCAGTGATTCATGTGTCTGTCTTAATCCCTCAAGCAGTGAAAAGCCACATAGGTGAAGTGTTATGGACCAAACCATGTCCTTCCAAAATTTGCATGTTGAAGCCCGGATCCCCCGTAGCTCAGAATGTGACTGTATTCCAAGATAGGACCATTAAGAGGTGATTAGGGTAAGATGAGGTCATTCGGCTGGGTCTGAATCCAATCTGACTGGTGTCCTTATAAGAAGAGGAGCTCAGGACACAGACACCATTGAAAGGACCCCAGGAAAACACAGGGAGGAGATGCCATCCGCAAGCCGAGGAGAGAGGCCTCAGGAAGAAGCAGCCTTGCGAACCCTTGATCTCACGCCCAGTCTTCAGAATTGTGAGAAATCAATTTCTGTTGTTAGCCCAGTGTAGTGGTGCACGCCTGTAATCCCAGTACTTAGGAGGCTGAGATAGGAGGAGCACAGGTTTGAGGCCAGCCTGAGGAACTTAGCCGGACCCTGTTTTGAAATAAGAAATAAAAAGGGCTGGGGGTGTAAGCTCACAGGTAGAATGTCCCTGGGTTCAATCCCTGGTACCAAAAACAAAAACAGAAACAAAAATTCCACTGTGTGAACCACCCATTCCAGGGTACTTTGGTATGGCAGCCCTAGAAACTAATGCATGGAGCATTTATATGGCCTAAATATGGTAAACAATAATTGAGTAGTTTGTGGCCACATTTCAGGTGACTTACGTAAATCCTACAAAAGCAAAAGAGGTTGCTAAGTATTTCTCTTTTGAATGATTATCGTTTTTAAAAAAATGGCTCAGTGGTAACACTTTCCATTTATTTTTAAGAAATTTGCCCCATGTTTATTTTTCAATGTGTCAAAAAGCAGAACATCGGATTAGTGGGTAGCAGTGATTGCAGTGATCTCTCTTGCACTGTAACTGCTGACTTCACACTGTCAGCTAGCTTTGCTTTGCATTCCCATAGAAACCACCATAGCCCAAGTCATTGGCTTCTCTCAACAAACTCTCAGAATTATGTCCTAGTTACATTCCGTGTTCAAGCTACGCTACCTTTTGTTGCGGAAATGGTTAAGCCTCGATATCCTCCTCACACACTCCTCCACATGAATCAGCAAAGGACTTTCATTTTAGTTATTAGATCAAGCGTCTTATTTCCCCTACTAGATTATAAACTTCTAAAGGAAAGGAAATCTACTTTATGAGTTTTAAAATCACCTGCTATGTTCAAAGCTGCAGTTCAGTATATATTTATTAAATAAATAAATTTCAAATTGAGAATTGCTTCTCTTGATGCAACTGCCTTTACACTTATTTGTTTCTGGTCTGTTTTAGTTGAGAATTCAGGTGGGTCACACTCTAACTTAGCTGCCTGAGGTTGACCACAGCAAATATTACATCGTCTGCCTTCAGGAAACTCGTGGGAAAGGTTCCGATGATGGAGCTCAGGCCCCGGGCCTGCAGTTGCTGGTGATGCTTACTGGCATTGTTCTCCATCCTTAAGATACAAAGTACAACTCAATTATTATAGAAGAGAGACTGAGAAAGGGGCAAAAGGGTAAAAGGTGGGCCTTGGAGAAAGCACAACTCAGTGTCAACATTCTGGATGAGTCTGATGTGACTGAGTTTGTCATGCAGCAACATGAGCGGGTCCCAGTTCTCACTCCAGGGAGAGGCATCCATCTCTCTCCTCTCTCTCCTCTCTCTCCTCTCTCTCCTC
>PVJS01000524.1:0-126369 GCA_004027185.1 Glis glis | reverse complement strand
GCCCACCCGCCAATCCACGCCTGCGGCCCTGGCGGGCACGCCCACCCGCCAATCCGCGCCCGCGGCTCTGGCAGGCACGCCCACCCGCCAATCCACGCCTGCGGCCCTGGCGGGCACGCCCACCCGCCAATCCGCGCCCGCGGCTCTGGCAGGCACGCCCACCCGCCAATCCACGCCTGCGGCCCTGGCGGGCACGCCCACCCGCCAATCCGCGCAGGCCTCATGGGCCCCGCCCACCCGCGTGCTTCTGCGGGAGGGGGCGGGGCGCTTTCAAAGGAGCACAGCTGTCATCCTAAAGCCCAGAAACGTGGAGGTAAACAGACTTCCAAGAGGAAGGGGTCATCTGGAATTATCACCAGAGGAAACCCGGGTCGTCTGAATTTAGTAAGGACACACGTTCTATTGGTATAAATCTGACTAATGCAAACTCAGGATTCTTTTTAAAGTCTCGGTTAGACTAAAGCTCTTTCGTACTGTCCTTTTCCTGAATTGTTCAGGCGGTTATCATGTCAGGACAGTCTATCGCCGCATCTTAGGAGAGCTCCCGCTGTTTTTAACTAGTTCCAAGACTCTTGTGTAATAATGGCACATTGAAGGCTGCTAGTCTATGTTGCCCAGGTGCCGGCAGACCATAAAATAGCAAGATTTTTAACAATCATAAGTTATTGTTTTAGCTTTCTGTGGAAATAAAAAAATCTAAAAATTAGATCTTTGCTCCCTTCAGGTCTACAATACTTGGTAAGAGAAGGCTGTTTTAAGGCAAAAACATATGCCACTTGTGGAATTACTCCACATTATGAAGAACACTTCCAGTAGTTAAGATGAAATATATGATAAACTCGCTGGAGACAAAATCTCCAGCGAGGTGGGAAGGCCAAAGGGGGGAGAGAGAAGGGAGATGTAGCTAAGAGGTCTGGACACAAGTTCGACACTGACAACAGAGATCACACACCAGACTAGAGGCCACCATTTCAACATTATAAACACAACCTAGAACCCAGGGGTTGCAGACTCCTCAAAAATCATATCACTTTTTAGTATTTTATAAATTTATTTTAAAAAATAACAATTGCAATAACATCAATGATCTGTATACCCCCTACTGCTGGGAGAAAAACCCATATAGTTGAGTCCCAAAGGAAAATCAAGACATTATCACCAGGCACCCTGTAGCCAGAAAATGCTGTTGGTCCAGTGGTATAGACACTGACATGGTCAATGTACCAGTGCAATTAAAATATATACATTTACAATTATTCTGAAAAACAAAGCAAAAAACAAAAAACACTTGAGAAATGATGTAACTGCATTAATTCACCCACTCAGTTTTGCAGCTTTGAAGTCATCACTACAGTCACAAGGACAAATGGGTAAAAAAATTAGTAATAAAAGATTTTCCAAAGGTCAATCCCCTACCCCCACTTTGTGGGTTATTACGGTGTGCTGAAATGACAATAAAAGGGACATGAGCTATCTGAAATGCAATGACAACTGAAGCATTTCATTTCAAACAAAATTCAACTTGCCCCCCAAAATGAAAAATTTAGCAATAATGAGGTGGGATTACTATGTACAAACTTACAGATGCAAATAAATAGTATTTTAGAACCATTGTTGGCTTAAGCACAAAAATTAGATAAAGAATTTCTTTCTAAATTCTCCATCTTAGACTCCTAAACTGAGATAGGATTCCTCATTGTTTTTAATATCTGAAAAAATTGGGGCAATTAATATCTGAAACTCATATATAAAGAGAGAAGTTTCCTCTGAGCTTACCAAGGGTCAGCCCCTCTGACACCTGGAAGCCAGGAGAAATTACTAGATTCCTAGAACTACAAAGATACTTCATTTCCAATTTCCTTTGCATACCTCTACTTCTACTGCTACTATCACCTCCCCTCTTCCGAGGGTTTAATTTCTTTCTGTCTTAATACAATTAGAGTGAAGTCAAAGAAGAGCCAATCTTTACTCTTGGTATTTAAGCCAACCCCCAATATTCTTCAGAATTATTGGATTTCCCTTCTAGTTTCCAGAGAAGGCAGCCAACTCTTCTGAAATATCATCTTGGTTCTCTCTCCAGGGTTCAACATCTAGAAAACAGATATCTGAGGCCCAACCCGTTCTGGGAACTGTGGCTCAATTCCTGACTCTGCAGGCATCTGTACTTCCAGTCTGTAGTTATTTCCTACAGTACAGATGCGATGTGAAAAGCTTTCTGCACAAGGCCTATGAAGGAAGGGTTTTGAAAAGCAAAGGGAAACTGGCACCAAAGAATCAGCTGCCATGGGAAGAAAGAACGTTTGCTCTGGGGCCAGCACAAAGTGCCGCAGGACTGAAGCCTATGTCCACGTCAAGCTTCAGCAGGTAACCTGGACTATATCCAGGCCAGTGACTCAACAGTGCTTTCCAGAAGCTGTCAAGGATCCGATCTCAGACTTCTCCCTTTCAGTGCTTGTTAAAAGGTTTTAGTGTAAATGTGAATTTCTCTCTTCATCTTAGTGATCCATCCCAGGTATCCATCCACTGGAGAATCATGCTCTATGACAACACATGGGCGTTTGGACTACTCTCTCTCCTCCTAGACCGAAACACACAAACCCAGCCATTCCCCAAATGCTGCCCCAAAGCCCATGATTGAAAATCTCTCGTTTGCCTCTGTTTAGGAATTAATACAAATGTTCTCAGCACTTCAGCACACACGTTACAGAGTTTTGTTCTCTACTTAAGGAAGTCCAACACCCTCTAAATTGTCTTAAAAGTAGCCACAGCAAGAACTATGGTCCAGATAACCTGTCATCAGAGGGACAAGCAGACCACACTGGTCAAAGCTAAAGAGATTCAGCAATGTATGTTTTAGTGCTTAAGTCTTTTGTCATTTAACCCCCAGTCCAAAATATCCTTTTGGACTTTTCTTGGCTTGAGTCCAAAAATGTCAACCTAGCAACTGGGCAGACAGGGATTCTTATTACCACAGAGTAGATGGCTGTATCTCAGAGAATTTATTGTTTCCATATCACAGTATGGAGCTTCCTTGCCCAGAGGCCATCAGAATACAAAGCGTCTATTCAGTCGGTCAGCTGGATCCCCCAGCAGAGGGCTGGGTGCTGACTAGTCCATGGAAAGGAGTAGGCGGCGGCTCCCCTGATTCAGCTCAGGAGGGTGTTCTCCCGATGAGACGGCTGGCTGGTGTCACCAGCCAGCACAGGTGCGCGTGTCCTGCTGGGCTGGCAAGCGTCTCCTTGTACCATCCTAATCTGTGAAACGTGATGTCATCAGCAGCTGAAATAGGTCCTGACTGAAAGGGTGAGACAAAGGCTTGCATCTTCCATTTGCCAGACATCGCTGCAAGTATAATACTGAGCCACTTATTAAAATCTAAGTGGTTTCTGTCCTGTAGAAAAGGGCAGAATGTGGTCGTTAATGTCCCACTGGAAGAGTCGATCAATTTCCTGGAACAGTGGAAAACACTGGCAAGGACCATGACCTTGACCACTCCGTGGGGTTAGGACACGCGGATGATCTGTGTCATTGCTTCTTCATCAGCTTGGTTTGGATCCTAGAGACAAAGACAACATAAAAATGATTAAAGTGTATCCTCAGGGGGACACACACAACCTGCCGAGTGAGCTGAAGAGGCGTGGCGGAGCGCACCTCTACACCAGCCTACGTGGTGTAGCCTACATGCAGCTCCACGAGGAAGACAATCAATGTTCCTTAAGCATTCCAAGTCTGGGCTGGTCCTTATTCACCAAACACTTCAGAGCTGACAGTGCATCTCTTTCCTAGACAGACTGAGTTGTGTTCTACTCTTAAAGGTGAAGGGGTGATTCCTCAGGTAGCTAAGAAAAAGACCCAGAGAAACCATGATAACATCTTATATTTTTCTGGAAAAAACATTATAATCCATATACTTAAATGCACTCATTTATAGAGAAACCTGAAGCCTGAATGGGTAAAGCTTGGACTAGAGTCAGAAAGTCAGGATTTTTCCACTCAACTCTAGGTGTTGTTTCTCACCTAAGACCTGCAGTGTTAAGAACCAGTCTGGAGAAGCTTTTGATAACACAGGAACCACCTTAGCTCCTGCATAAAAGGTTCTGAAACCTCAGTAGGCAAGATCTGAGAAAAGACAAAGATTTCTGGGGCATAAGGACTAAAGCTGGGTCAACGAAGCTAGAATTTTCTGCATACTCACCACACACTAGGCACAGTGCTAAATAGGTGCCTAATAAAAATGGCATGGAATCCCCACAATATTCCTGTGAAGTACCCAACAGTATTCTACTTTACAGATGAGAAGAAACAAGCTGAGAGAGGCCAATGGCACGAGCAAGGCCACACTGTCACACCTGGAATGAGGAGAGTTACCTGTGCAATGGCAGTCCACACTCACACAGCACATGAATGAATAGAATGAAAACGAGGAGCTCTCACGCTATGGTGGGAGCTGAGTCGCCAGTGCTCATGTGTGGGGACACTGAGGAAAACTAGTCTGCCTGTTGAGAGTGGTAACACAAATGTGCTTAGAAACTATAGAGAGATGGTTTGAGATTTGATGTACTAATAAGGAGCTAGCACGTGTCCTAACATGTTAAAAAACTAACATGCTAAAAAACCACACTATCTTATAAAGATTGAGCTGGCAGTACTAAGTAAGGTCAACTGGAAGAGACGACATCAATCTAGAGGATAGCATAATAGTATGGGGAATGTACTATCCATCCAGAATGAAATATTGGTAAATGGAAATAATTCACTAATTCAGCAAACATTTACTGAGTGCTTGTTCAAAACTGGACACAATGCTCTATAAAACTTATGCTCTGGCGAAGGAAACAATTTAAAACAATATGACAAAAGAATTCAATGATTATTACACTCTAAAGAAAGGGAAGACATTTTGAGAAAATTCAGGAAAATTCAGGAACTATCCAGAGATTAGGTGGGCTAGGGTTGACCTATCAGATCTAAAGCAAAGTCTAAAAGAAAAGGACACAGTCATGCAAAACGATGGAGTGAAGAACATTACAGACTGGAAATTTTAAGGACAAAGGCCCATGGCAGGAGACAAAACCAATGAACAGAGAGCAAGAAGAGAGAATCAGCAGCAAGAAGAATTACAGCTAGAGGGAGACCAGAGCAACAGCATGCAAGGCCTTGCCGGTCCATGTAAGGTCTTCGGATTTCAGGCCAAGAGTGCGGGGTTGGAGGAGCTTAAGCAGGACAGGGGTGTAATATGATACATATTTAAAGAAGACCAGTTAGGAAGCTGTCTTACTAATCCAAGTAAACGAAAACAGGACTAGACCAGAATGACATCAGTTGGGAGGGAAAAAACCCAATTCAAATATACTTTAGAGATAGAACCAAGAGGACTTCTTCAAGAATTGGACTGTTCAAGGGTTAGTACCTGGGTGGATGGCCATGTCACTTGTGAGGTGAATGACTGGTTTATGTGTAATAAATTAACTGAGTTTCATTTTGGATGTATTGACTTGCAAATGCCTGTAAGATAACCAGGGGAATTAAATGTGTATGAGCCAGTAGAGTATAGTAGTTAAAAGAGTAAAGCCTGGAATTATACTACCTAAGTTTGAATTTCCAGTTGACCATTTTGTTTAATATTTTACCTTTGAAAAATTCTGTAACTTCTCTAAACCTGAGCTTCAACTGTAAAATGGTGACAATAGGTAATTCCTATCTCACTGGGTTTCAGGTTGCTGTCAGGGCAATGAAAAAGAAAAGGGGAGGCTTATTAAAGTGCTTACCATAATGCCATAAAAATGAGTGTTAGTGACGCTACTGCTACTGCTACAAGAGACTCTAAAACCTATTCCTTGAAAATTTAAGAAAAGAATTCCGAGAAGAAATTAATAGTAATAACTAGGAAAAATGAGGGAAGAAGGGCTATTGAATTAAATGCCTTCAGCGCTTCTAAGACCAGAGAGACTGAGACACAGGCTGCATTCAATTTAGAGCATGTGATCAGTTCCCGTGTGAAAAGAGCTGAAGGACAACACTGAAGGCGTCAACCCAAGAAAAGCTCGGGCAACAGAGAAGTGCGAGGTCCAGTGTCCTTACCTGCATATGAGGACTGTCCTTTTCCTTTGGAGAAAAGAATCGCCCACCTTCACCGCGCTTCCGAGCCATGGCGTGACGGTGCCGAGACTCATGCAGGTATTTCTAAAACAAGAAAAATAAAGCCACTCAGCTACTAGCCAGAACCACAGTTAGCTAGTGCGCAAACTGCACCCTTGAAAGTTGAAGACAAGGCTGGGCAAGGCCAGGCACAGCAGTACATGCCTGTAATCCCAGTACTTGGGAGGCTAAGACAGGAGGATTGAAGGTTTGATGCCAGCCTCAGCAACATAGTGAGACCCTGCTTCCAAAAAAAAAAAAAGCCGCTGTGATCAAAGAAATAGGGATAATTAAGACTTTGAATTATGGAGAAACTGAAGAAAACACTTATCTAGTCAGTGGATAAGATAGCAGCTAATCACATACAACTATCATAAGAATGTGAATGTCAAATGAATTTTTAAAAAGTACAGCAGAGACTATACTTTTGGTATAGTCCATCTTGGACTATGAATAGAGGACTAAAAATATTAAAAACAGAGGAGAGTGGCTTTTTGAGAACAGTGGAAATGTGCTACCAACCCAGGACAATTTATCTCTGGACTTCTTTCATGTAAGAAAAAAAAATCTTGTTTAAGCCACTGGTTGCGTTAGTTATGTGTCACGTATAGCGATAACGAACGCTAACTCTTACAAAAGATTAAGTTACCTAACTTAGAGCTGTTAGAAAGGCACTCAAGGAAACAAACCATATAAAGAGTAGTCTCAAGTAGCAGAGCCTGCTGTCCTCTTCCTGAGTCCTTCCCGATGTGGTACATACCCTTCTTTCCTTTGGGATCTTCCCCTCTGCCTCTAGCTTGGCTCGGGCTTGTCTCCTCTTGAGGATGCGGTGGTACTGCTTGGCATTCACATAGAGGGGCTCTTCTTCTAGCATCTCTGCTCCAGGAAGAGGGATTCTCTGGATAGCAGGCACAGAGCCGGCTCCGGGCACCATCTGCAGAAGAGGAGACTGGAGCTCATCAGTGGCATGAAATAACGCATGTAGCAAGCAGTGTCGTGGTGCCTGTTAAGCAACTTTCTTCTGAATGCCACAGAAAGTAACTCTCATAGGGTATTTGGTTAAATGCAGATTCCTGGAGAATTTTTATATTAAAAGTCTATACTTTAAACATCTCAGATGGTTCTATCATAGAGGGCCCAGAAGCCACTCTGAGAAACAAAACAACCACACCTAATTTCAAGTCCAATTAGCCAAAGGTTCTTTTGCGCAATTCAGACAAATCACAAAAAGAAGCAGGGCGTGATGGCACAGGCCTGTAATCTGGGTACTTGGGAGGCTGAGACAGGAGGATCTCAAGTTCAAGGACAGACTCAGCAAGTAGTGAGACTCTCACCAACCTAGACACTGTTTCAAAAAAAAAAAAAAAAAAAGTTGGGCTGGGCGTATAGCTCAGAGGTAGAATGCCCCCAGGTTCAATTCCCAGTACCACATTAGAAAAAAAAAATCACAAAAAGACAAAGCTATACCATCTAAACAAGGCTTTATTGGGGCTTATGCTCAAACATGAGGCCTACTGACATGGGTGGCTCCAGCCCTCCCTCTCTTCTAACTCCTTTCCATGACTGTTTCCTTGGTATGCCTGCTGCTACACACTGGCCAGGAACAGTAGTCACAGGCAATGAAACAGCAAAGGAAGATAGGGACACACCGACCAAGGGTTACTAAATGCCGAGTTACAGATACAATTCAGTTAACTTACCAACACTACTATATGTCTAAGGAAATAAGGAATAGGCTCCTGTACCCCACCCTCTCCCGACTACAACCATTTTCAATTATACCGACTCTTCTGTTGGCTCCTCTAGCCTCTTTGCACACTTCTACTGTTCATTCTTAATTTATCCATTTTAGGTATTGTGCACTAACACCCCATTTTGACCTATGGGAATTTAGCTTTTACTCCCTCCCTCCCTCTCAATTCTCCCTAACTTCCCAGTATATTTATGTCACATATTTTTTTGGTTTCTCTATTGACAACAATGTAATTTTTTTTTTTGCTGTACTGGGGATTGAACCCAGGAGCATTCTACCTCTGAGCTACACCCCCAGCCCTATTTCCCTATTTTTTTATTCTTTATTTTGAAATAGGGTCTCACTAAGTTGCAGAGGGCCTCACTAAGTAGCTGAGGCTGGCCGCGTGAACCTGCGATCCTTCTGTCTTAGCCTTCCAAGTACTGGGATTACAAGCGTGCGCCACCGCGCCTGGCTAGCTTATTTCTTATTTCATCTATCACAAGCAATATATTTTCTACTTCCCAATGATGAGTAGCTTATTCTCCCTCCATTATATGAATTCTGAATAAAATTGGATATTTACAGCTGTCTACCCATTGCTGTCTCCAGCACCTAGAACAGTCTGTAGCACATAGTACACACTCAGAATGAGTTATGTTTCACTGTAATCTTACTGTGGGAAGTCTATCACTGAAATTGCTTTAAAGATAGATTTTAATCCCAAGAAGTCAACATTATAATCAAATTTTGCAAGAGACATCAAAGTGCAAGTTCAAGAAATTTGCAGGCAGAGACATGTGGAAAAAACATGCTATGAAAATAACAAACTGAAGATTCAATTTCCTTACCATGACCATTCCTCCTGAATTGACCACATTGCCTGCTACCGGTAGCGTCACAGTGACAGTCCCTTGCCCACTGCTGGTTGTATTGGTATTGGCTCCTGTCTGAACAATCTGTGCTCCTGCCAAACTGGCTGCTGGGATGGTGATCATGCCTGAAACAGGGACTGTAACTTTAAGAAAACACAAAACAAAACAAAACAAAAAAAAAATAGGCATACAGAACAGAAAGAAGGGAACACAGTTAGTCCCTCTTCTATCTGGTACACACTCATCCACCCTGGAAAAACATACTGAAAAAACACAGGGGAGAAAAGCACCCTAGCATCTCTCACTCTCGTTTAGTCTATGTAAACCAAATGATCATAAACTTTGACATTACTGTGAACGGTCTAGGGCCCACTTCTGAGTAAATCTATCCTTGAAATGAATACCTCCCTTGGGCATTCCAATAATAATTTCAAAAAGGCAAGGAAGTTCAGAGGCCTCTCCTTCTCTGGGTCAGTCTGACTACAGCCACACCCACTGTGCTGTCCTAGGAAGGATAATCTGCTCCAGGAAAGAGACCTCATAAATTTACAAGTTTTACAAATTTATAATCCCAAATTCACAATGAGTCCATTACTGGAATAAAACTTAAAGCATTCCAAGTCCCTAAACTATCAACACAGCATTTGTGGACGGGGTCACCATTCTGAGCTCTTGCCAGGGCTCAGTCAACTCAGGCTCTCTCCTGTGTTGTAAGAGAGCACATGGATGTCGCACTCTCTGGATCCTGCATACTGCAAAATTGTACTCACAAGTCAACTCTTTAGTCATGGAATCTGAGATGTCCTTTCTAGATTTAACTATGACACATATTTCTGAAAGCCTTCAAAAGTCCAGCCTGAGCACTTCTCCCTCCCAAGCCAAACAGATCTTTCTCTTATTTACACATCTATTCCTAAAACATAACTTCTATAAGGGCCCTGCATTCTATATTTGTCTCCCTCACTAGAGGCTCTTTGAGCACTCTTCTTTAAAGTGTTGTAGACATAAAAGTCTTTTTGGAATGAATTAGTAATGGAGTGACCCCCCCCCCAAAAAAACCCAACAACCAAACAAAACATAGGGAACAACAGCACCAAAACGCCAACTTGATTTTTGATCTATTTCTTCCTTCCAATAAAGGAGCTCTTTATTTCTAATCTTCCATTTAGAAATATTTCTTCTCTAAAAACATTTAAAAGTTTACATAATCCCCTGGACCAGCCTTTTACCACCTACCTAGGAGCTCCATTCTACAAATGGAAACATTGTTGACGGGTGTAGAGTTCACAACTCAAATTGTGAAGCACTCATAGTTGCTCAGGGGATAAAAGGCTTTCGGAAGTGCCAGGGCAACTACCGGCGCAGTTACCTTGCTGGAGAATGGTGCCGTCTGCGTTGACCGGCTGATAGACGATGGTCTGCCCTTCAGCGGTCTGTGCTACCTGCTGGCCCTGGACAGCAATCTGCTGCTGCGTCTGTAGGAAATAAACAATATAATCAATAGATTCCAAAGACAGCTACAAAGAAAATGACCACGTGGTCCTTAAAAAAACAATTCTGGGGGAATGGTTTTCTTCCCCATTTCTACTATATGGGAAACACTTGGCTGCTGTCTGCCCTTCCCGATCAGCTGTGCGCTCCTAGTCACCTGGGTCTGGCCAGCGGTGACAGCTGTCTGGGGCTGCTGGATGATGATCTGCTGGGTCTGGCCCTGCTGGCCCTGCACCTGCACAGCCTGCCCACCCTGGATCTGGATCTGTCCAGGCGGGACCAACTGGATCTGTGGAAAGAACACAAAGGAAGAATGGTCCCTTACTGCCATGGTTCTCCTTGGTCCCTGAATGTTAGTTCAATAAATTCCTCTAGAAACAGAAAATGCTGTGAAGAGGGAAAAAGGCAGGAGAACTATTCTGCTCAGTTATGAATTAGTGATAAGCTATTTTCCACTTATGAAATGATCAGGGAATTTTAATACTGTCTAGATATCTGATATTGAGAAATTAATGTCCATTTTTAAAAAGATGACAGTGGTGGCATGTTTATTTTTAAAAGTATGTTCATTTAAAAATACAATCTGGGGCTAGGGATGTAGCTCAGTGGTAGTCCTGGCCTAGCGTGCACAAGGCCCTGGGTTCAATCTCCAGTACCATCAAACTCAAAAAACAACATCAAAATATTCTGACGTGTTTTTAAAACAGATGAAATGATATTATATATATTCAAAATACATTCTACCCAAGTCAAGTGCTGAACTGAGCACAGCCCAGTGGACAGTAATGAGAGCCTTGAGAAAGACACTGAGTCAGAGCACCCAGCTAAATTCTGCCAGGATTCCTGACCACAGAAACGAAACAAGACATTCTTATGTTTAAGCCGCTAACTTCTAGGATAATTTGTTATGCAGCAATAGGTAACTGTGGCAGATCGTATTCTTCCTATTCCTATTTCCAATACCCTCACTAAAATTCAGTACTGTCCTTAATGTTAGACAATCTTTTTCCGATTTAATTTGTATTTCCTAAGCCAGGCGTGGTGGCACACACTTGTAATCCCAGTACTTGGGAGGCTGAGACAGGAGGATCTGGGTTCACAGCCAGCCTCAGCTACTTAGTGAGGTCTTCTGCAACTTAGTGAGACCGTTTCCAAATAAAGAATACAAAATTGGGCTGGGGTGTAACTTGGAGGTAGAATGCCCCTAGGTTCAATCCCCAGTACTGCAAAAAAAAAAAAAAATGTATTTCCTATTTGGTTCCTAGATTTGGATAACTAAACCTCACATAGCTATTATGGAAAGTGAGGATCCTGTGGTATCCAAACCTATTCTCTTTCTTTTTTGTTTTCATGGCGACAGCCACTTTATTAGGAATATCAGAAACCTGACAAGAAGGTTGAAAAGTATTTCTTAGAAATTTTGCAACTTGAAAAACTAACAAACACTGTAACTGTTGGGTATATAGAATCTTGTTTTCATATGACTACTGGACACATTTACTAAAGACCAAAAGAGAATTTAGGAAGATCCGACAAAAATTCTAGTATTTTGTATTTAAGAACACCCCCAACCAGAGTCAGAGTACACAGCTACTAATCTAAGCCCCCCATAGCTCCTTCATCTCCATTCTCACTAGTTCTTTCAGCATTCATTCTATCAACACACACACACACACATATATATTTTTTCTTTTGTCAAAGTGCTAGGAAAGCAGCCAGGTCCTCAAGCGTGCTGGACAAGTATTCCACCACTGACTGGCTTTCGCCTCCAGCCCCAACGGACATCTACCACTGAGCTACACACCCAACTCCTTTTATTTTTTTAAATTTTAAGACAGGGTCTCACTAGTAGTAGAGGCTGACCCTGGATTTGTGATCCTCCTGCCTTAGCCTCCTGAGGGGCCGGAATTACAGGCATGTGACAGCATGCCAGCTGCCCAACACATTTTTTTCTTTTTTTTGAACATTGCTTCAACAGAACTAGTAAAAGTTTGGAAGCAGAGTTCTTTCAGAAAAATGGATTTCTATAGCCAGGTTGCTTTCTACTTGTAATTTCAACTTGTAACTTCTTAGCCTGGAAGACAAGGGTATGCCTAGGGCCTGCTGTTACCAGAGCTCACTGGCTGATAGTACAACGAGTGCTGGTGGAAAGGAAGGTGAGGGGAGTCAGGTCAACGGTCCGCACATCTTAAGAGACACTCACAGATCCTCTGTACTGGGGGACACACTGCCTAGGCTGTTGTAACTACTCTTCTCAATTACTACTTCACTTATAATTGGTACCTGAAAATGATGACAAACGAATAAGTAAACAAATCTATCTGGTTATCTGAATATATTTCATTCCTGAGTTTCAGATAGCAAGGAATACCTCGTTTATATTGGCATTTAGGATTTCCTCCTCTATTCATACTGGATCGTTATTTTCATTTCAATACATAAAAATTCTTTATATATTCTGGATATACAAATTGCTATAAGTGCTAAAAACATCTTTTCCAAGTCTTTGCACCTATCTTCTACCTCTACTTACAATGTATTTCAAGTTTTACTTTAAAGTGGTCAAATGGATTTGTCTTCAAGAAATCCTTCTATACCCCATAGCATAATGAAATTTCTCCTGTATTTTCTTCTGTGATTTCCAAGTATGATCTTGAATCTACTGAAGAAGGTATTTTTGTACAGCGCATGAGGCACAAGTCCATTCTGTCTCTATTGTATTCCTGAGTCACTTGTTCCTTGATGTACCACTTGTATATAACAACTTGCAATATTCTTGCATCTATTTCTTGGTTCTCTATTCTGATTTCATTGTCTATAATAGGCCAGGGATTTTAACCTAAAATTATATGCAACGTTTTGCATTTATCTAGACATTTGTACTTTTACTTAGAGGGTATGGGCTTTGCTGGAATTCTAAAATGAAGAATGTGATTGAAAATAGGTTAGGAAGTAGTCTCCTTTAAGAAAAAAGACCATTCAAAGAACACTAGTGACAGGCAATTCTTATATAAAAGAGTTGAAAGCCTTATGCATTCTAAGGGAGACTATAATCTCACCTACAGCTTTATAAACAAAACAAAATCATTTCCCCAGCTTGATTAGTTATAGTCCCACTTGAAAGCAGAGGAATGAACAACCCTTTCAAGGGGAGGGGGGAAGCCATTAAATCAAAGAATTTAGAGCTAGAATGAATCCTAGATATCTGCATTTTGAATGAGATAGCAAAGGACCTGGCCAAGGTCAGAGAGCTTGTTTAATGGCAGACCTGGGAGGGAAGTTGGGTCCCTGCACTCACAGTATACTATTCCTAGAACAGTGTCACACTGTCTCTAGTCACTGGCGGAGAAGGTGGCAGGAAGGACAAGGGTAGGCTGGAGAGGAGGCAGAGAGGGAGGGCAGAAATGAAAGAGCAATGTGAAAATGAGAAAAGCACTTACTGAAAATGTATGCAGAGCCGCATACACTTATGCATGGACAAATGTCAAAACTATTTTAATCTCAACTACAATGTGATCTCACTGAAAGTATGCCAACAGCATGAAAAATCTCTTATCCTTTGCCCAAGCAACCCTTACTCCAAAGAAATTACCCCAAAATTTCAACTGAAAAGTAAAACCATTGTGACAAATATGTTTACAGTAACTCCACCCACAAAAGCAAAAGCCAAAACAAAACCCTTAAATACATTTTGTAAATGACAACTAAGAAACCATGTAGACATAAATTACATTAAAAAGAAAAACAGACTAGGCATGGTGGTGCATGCTTGTAATCCCAGTACTTGGGAAGCTGAGACAAGGAGGATCACAGGTTTATAGTCAGCCTCAGCAACTTAGTGAGACCCTGTTTCAAAATAAAAAATAAAATAGGGCTGAGGGTGTAGCTCAGAGGCAGAAGTCCCCTAGGTTCAACCCCCAGCACCAAAAACAAAACAAAACAAATCAAAGCAAAACAACAAAAAACAAGCAAAACCACCTACATGAATGGTATAATTATACGCAAAAGGGGAATATGCAAAAATTACAAATTTAACTTGTAAGCAGTGTCACTGTGCTTTTTAACTTATATTAAATTCCTTCATAAAAACTAAGACACTATTAATATGATTGCTATATCTACTGAAACTATATAGACATAGTAATAAGAAGTTAACAGTTCTCTGACGCCTCCTGTCCAGGCTCATAAACATAGCCACAGGGAGTTGGCTAGTGGTTATGAGGATGACGTTACAGCCTCCACCTGCTGCAGTCTCTTGACAGACATGCAACGCTGCATGACCGTGTCTGCACTCCTCCCGATCACGATGCTTTCCCTCCTGTGGGACGGCTTCTCAGAGGCGGGAATGGCAGACGGAAAGGTTTATGTGTTTAGGAGACAGCCAGATGCCTTTCCAACTTAAAATTACCCAAAATAATGAGTGTTTCCATTTCTCCACATCCACCGTGGCACTGGATATAATCATTTAAAAAATGTGTGCCAACTTGATGATAAATATCTGTCTAATTTTGAAATTTGATACCATTGAGTTGCACAGAACATTACTACATATTTCTTTAAATCTTTTCTTTACCTCAGTCTTTCAAGAGTATTTTATTGGTGTCTTAAAAGAATCTAGCTTTTATTTAGCCTTTTGACATTTTTAGTAATTTTCTACTTGTTCTAACATAATTTTTGTTCACTTTGTTCCTTTCCTAACTTCCCAAGAGAAATGTCATTCATGTATTTTCATTTCTTTTGAAATATTTAATGTTATTAAATTTTGCTGTTAAGTGTATCTTTAAGGTGTGTGATGCGGTTTGGATGAAAATATTTTCTTTTTCATTACTTGTGACAAGTTATATGGAAAAAAATTAAAAAGGATAACATTTCTGACTAAAAACAACAATTTCTAAAGCAGACTGTAAATTTTCTTCCCCAGCTCTTACATGAACATGCATTACTTAATAAACTAGATTCTCATCTCTTTAATTTCTTTATAGCATTTCAAGATATGCCTCATATCTTGTCTTCACTAGAGAGGTCCCATCCCTGCACAGTTCTGCTTTGTATCACTGGTACTACAAGGGAAGAAACTGATAAAGTGTGAAATGGGGGTAGGAAGCAGTTAAATGCAACATCAACTGTCAAGCAGTTTGCAACAACCTGTTATTTAAAACTTCTACTTGTATATACTGTCTTAATACTTTTTAAAATACCACGTACTTGCTGCAAACCCTGTGTCCCAGATACAGGTACTTGCATAATGGTTTGCCCTTGTCCACCGGGGACAGCCTGGACCATGATGGGTTGGCCAGCTGATGTGATTAACTGGCCTCCACTGACTTGCACCATTAAGGGCTGCCCCTGGACCTAGAATGAAAGAAAATAACAACAATGAAATAATGTAAGACACAAAGTGTTTTTTGCCAAAAGATAATCACTGGAATTATTTTGCTCTTTTGCTAGAGGGGAAAAAGGTAGGAGAAACATTAAGAAAATAAGCTTAAGTCCTCAAGTTTTATCTTGTTCAAGTATCTCTGACTAGATATCAAGTTGAATACTTTCAGGGCAGCTATAACGGAGCATATCCAGAGCTTTGGAAATCTTTTTTTTTGGTACTGGGGATGAACCCAGGGCATTCTACATCCTAGCTACACCCCCAGCCCCATTTCATTTTTATTTTGAAACAGGGTCTCACTGGGCTTCGGACAGTCTCACTATTTGCTGAGGCTGTCCTCGAACCTGTAATCCTCCCATTTTAGCCTCCCAAATGTGCGCCACCACACCCAGCTATGGAAATCTTAATAGACATAGGCATTTAGCACCAAACAGGCTAAATCTGTGACATTTACGCAGGACGTCAGGCTATTTGCCTTGAGTCCCAATGTAAAAATACCTAGTAAAATGCTTTCTGGAAGCCAAAAAAAAAAAAGCCATTTTAGAAGTAAACAGGAATGCCCACTGTGGTGGTGCACACAAGAATCCCAGCTATTTAGGAGTACAAGGCAGGAGGATCCAAAGTTCAAGGCCAGCCTTGGACCCTGTCTTAAAATAAAAAATAAAAGGGGCTTGGGATGTAGCTTAGAAGTAGAGCATCCCTGGGTTCGATCCCTAGAACCATAATAAAAAACAGAAAAAAAAACAGGAATGATCAACAGAAGAAAAACTAAAAGTCCAAAATTTTCATTTTCAGATTATATCTTGGTTTTGAAGAATCATTTGTTAATAGAACAAAAAAAATTCATATAACTAAGATATTTGTTCTTAATGCCAGTGAAAGTATGCTCCAACAACAGCAATTAATTAAAAGACCAATCTGCCCTAGGTAAATAGGTTAGATAATAAAGCCCTCCTACCCCCACCGCTACCAATGTATCAGAATCATGAGGCACACTGAAATCCCAGGCTGTAAGAGTCCCTTGTGAAACTCCACTTTACGGAGTTTACAGCCCGACTCTCCAGCTTTCTCCTTCCCTCTCCATTCCTATTCTTTTTGCTACACCAATGCTTGCATATACTGTATCAGGAAAGATTTATCAGAAGACTTATTGCACGAGTAACTGAAAGGTATTTAAAAGTCTCCCAAACCATGAAACCCCCAGAGGAAAATGTTTGTATTACTTCCATAATGTGTTTTCATTTAACACAATTAGTAATTCTCTGGCTACCCATCCTCTTAATTATCTCTCCCATTGACATGCTATGCATGCACATGATCAACTACTGGAGACTCGAGACAGCTCAGTATTTACAACATACGAGCGATCACAAGGATACATGCATCAGACAAGCCATACTGTTAAGAGCATGTTACATTCCCACTGCATGGTGGTTAATGACCATCCAAACACTGTTTTATATATTAATAAGATGAAGCAAGCATGGATATGAACAAGCTGTTGAACCCTTGAGGTTCCAACAAAGTTTGGGAGTACTACAAGCTCAGCTACTTTCAGCCTCATTTATGATCAGAATGGACTGTGTATATACCATCACTAGACACTACTAGTGACAGGTGGGGGATGAAAGGATAAAGTAAAATGGGTAAAATGGGTATAACAAGGGGTAGTTACTGTAGGCTCTAAGCAGCACTAGTGAAAATAAAGTGAGGTGCCAGTTTTACATTCTAGGTCCTACTTTGCATCATTTCCAATTCAATGGAAGAATTAAGGTAGAGCACCCAAATCCTGCCCATTTCTCAAAAATATGGTCATTTTAGTCAACGTAAGCTACAGACAAAGAAAAACTAACAGGTCAAATTATAACCCCAATTTAAGATATTTAACTCGCCACACATAAAGAACTGCAGTGGTTAACTAAGGAACTTAAAAAAATTATTTTCAACATGTCCAAGTAACCAATAAGAACCCTTCCAGTGGCTCTCAGCACATCCCACCCTTACCCAACCAAGGGCTATAGGATACTCTCTACAGATCCAGTAATAAGCTAGGTCACTATTTTCCCAGGAAAGGTAGTGACAGAGACATAGTTAAGAAGAGATTGACAAGATTCAGTGCTTAGCTGACCCTTGTCAAGTGTCAACAGTCATTTTGCAGCCCAGTTGTCCTTTTAATAAAAATAAAGCACAGTCTAGACTAGTTAGTGTATATTTTTTCTCCACCATAAAACAAATTCATGACATTTTACCACGCAACCAGATGAGTTTGAATACTAAGTTTGATGCCACTTATAAGAATTTCTTCCTGTCACTTCTGTCTCTTTTCCAGGCATTCCCAAACATACTAGCCAAACAGTTCCCAGAAGTGGACCCAGGTATCACTACACGAGTTGGCCTGTAACATCAGGAAACTGGCACCTTCTGAGATAGGGCAGCAGCCGGAGGCATGCAGCTGATGGGCAATGCCCTGAGCGCCTACACAAGCAGCACCAGACAGGGAGAGGAGGAGCTCATGCAGTGCTCACACAGAACCGGAGAGGGCACCACTACCTGGAGGGTCTGGACTTGCTGTCCTGAGGCGGATGCCACCTGGGCCTCAGTCTGCAACTGGACAGCAGTGACACCGCCCTGCTGCTGAGAACAGGAACAGGAAGAGCTTGACACGTGTCAGGGAGGAGAGGCACATTTCAAGACTACATGAGGGGACCTTACCTCGTGCGGGAGGCGGAGGGAAATCTTGCCAAAGCCTCACCGTACGCAGGACTTGCAAAATGTACAATTCTCTACACTGAAGTTGTGTAGCAGAATCAAAGATATTAGCCCTGTTTCCAGAATGGACCTTGAAACATACTCCCACAAAGGTCAAAATATTATTAACACACAAGTTTATAATGCTGCCCTCTCCAGAAATATGAATATCATCTGTCTGCGTACACAATAATTTTAATGCTCTTTTTATTTCTTCAAATAAGTTCACAAGAACAAAATTATCACATGATTTCAATAGCTTTGAAGTTACAAACTAAGAATTTCTGGGGCTTAAATGAAATCAGCAAAAATAAGAATGAATTAACCACCAGGAACCAGTCTTCTGCATGCGGCCACTGCTTTCATGTCCCCAGACTAAGATTTCTCTCGACCCACTGGACCGCCTCAGTGTTTAGCAGTGTTTCCAACGATCCGATTTTGTTGTCAGATCCAATCCACCCACAGGGCACTGGCCTGCACGGAGGGGGGGTCCTGGCGGAACCTCCCACTCTGAGGCAGTTGCAGGAGCTGCCGGAGCCACGGCGGCCACCCGGGAGGGAGGCCAGCGAGAGTGTCAACAATTCATCTCTTTTAATCAAGAGCAGCCCCTTCTTTTTATTATTCCATCAGAACAACTCACCATCAATACTTCCTTTGCATTACTTTTCTATATTAGATAAATTCCATTTTGAAGACAAAACATTCCCAAGATATCAATCTTGGCCTAAGATCAAATGGAAGCATAATTTTTTTTTCTTTTAGTGGTAGGAAAAAAGTTTTACTAAAATAAACCCAAATAAAAAGCATCTGGAAATATAATCTGTGCTTAAATTCAAGGATGTAATCTATTTTATTTAGGAATAAGCTACCAGCAGGGAACTCCTTCCTAATATGTGCTTATCTATTACAAGTGTCTGTCTAAATATTATCCTACTGTTGAACTAGAGAGATTTTCAGAATAAGTACTATGGTGGACCAAATCAAAGAGTGGGGTTTTGGAAAGCTGACGATTGTTTACGGTGGCCAAACCTTCACTAAAGCATAAGTTAGTCCAAACAAGAAGGCAACCAAACTGAATAAAATCCAAACCCAAACAACCGCCCTTCCTGACAACTCCACGCTTGCATCTGATAAGCAGACTTGGTGTTTTGACTTTCAGTGAGTTCTCTCTCACTGGGGCAATTCACTATGAAAGCAGGCGCCCATGAAGGGCAGATTCTAGGTGGCTATGGACGGATAGAGCACTTTAGCACGAGTCATCACACCCAATATTTCACAGGATCTAATACCACTCAAATGATTCCCCAAAGTAATATACCAACCAATGGAGAGGTGCTGTTACCAGCTCACTGCAGTGCTGTTTAAAGCGGTCTCGCTTCATACCTGCTGCTGAATTTGTCCAGCCTGCACAACAATCTGCTCCGTTGAACTATTGCTATTTGCCGTATACTGCTCCATGGCCCCTCCACGCCCGGCTCCTGTCCACAGTGAACCTCACTCGAGATCCTAGAAGGTGGTGAGCTGGTACACTCCTATTAGAAAGACTGGGAAAGAAATTGAGATTGTCAATAAAAACCTTGCCAGACAACTAACCTTGATAATTTATCACTGTGCTAAATATTTGCAAGACAACGGGGTAAGAGAATAGGAATGTTTATATTCCGTATTATTTTTATCTAGGCTTACATGGGCAATCATAGCAACAATATCATAATGCTACTTTCACGTGTTTTAAAAATGCTTTTAGTCATTTCTTATCAGGCAGCCTTACCTGTCAATACCACCAGAGCAACACTGGCACCTTAAAAATACTCATTAGGCTGTCTTTGTTACATGCCTATTTAACATGGATTTTCGTGTCTGCATGTGTACTTTAGAGAATAAAGTTTCTTTAATTTGCAACACACATTTGCTCCCCACCAAACATACCACTCTAGTTTACTACATATCGTAAGCAATTTAAATCTTCAGGGTTTTATTATTTAGGAAATAATTTACCCCAATCCTGAAGTCAAGCATTTTGCTTATCAAATTCTCCACCCTATAAACATGTATAATTATTATGTGTCAATTAATTTTAAAAAACACTAAGAAGGTTCTAGCAAAGGTTTAGGAGTTTGCATCTTATTACAAAATAAAGAATAAAAAGACATTACACTAATGACAGTAATGGTATTTGTAATTAGACAGAGCAGCTTTCCCTTATCCATGGGGATATGTTCCAAGACCCCCAGTGGATGGACATCTGAAACCGTGGACAGTACCAAATGCTGTGTTTCCCCCATAAGCTCTGCAGTGCTGCCACCCAGCATCAGAGCATCTGCCCTCCCACGGCTTATGCACGCTGTCTCCTTAGCATCATTACTTCTCTGCTTTGGGGCCATAACTGACTTGAACACCAGCAGCGTGATACTGCAGCGTGATACTCTGATGGCCGCGACAGCTAGTCGGCACTCGGTGGTGGGTAGCTTACACAGCACAGACCCGTTATCCTTCCCAGGTTAGACCATGTGAGATTCCATCACACTACTCAGAGTGAAATGCATGTTAAAACTTGAGTTATTTCTACAATTGTCTATTTAATATTTTGGGACTGTGTAATATTTTAAATGATGTACTAAGGTTATGATTCTCTTCAAAAAGGGCTTCTGACATACCCCAGTCTTGAATTTACATGCCAATAAAAACTCTACCCTTTATTGAATAATTTTAACTTTTTATTTTGGTAGTCTTCAAACATATACAAAAGTTAAAAAAAAACCAGTATAATGAACCGCCATACCCATCACCCAACTTCAATCTTATTTCACATGTACCCCCCATCCATGTTCTACTTCATCGCTGTATTATTCTGAAGCAAATTCCAGATACCACATTATTCTAAAATTCCATAAACACTGTAGCATCTATTTCTCATGAGTAAAAACTCATTTGTCTCTATCATTTTATCACAATAACTGCTTTACAATGTCATTTTCAAACATTATAAAATTACTAAATCCTAAAGTGGACATGGTGGTGCATGCCTATAATCCCAGATACTTGGGAGGCTGCGATAGGAGGATTGCAAGTTTGAGGCAAGCCCGGGCAACTCAAAATAAAATAGAAAGGGCTGGGGAGGTAGCTCAGAGGTGGAACACTCCTGGGCTCACTCCCCAGCACCACACACACAAGAAAAGACTATGTCCTTAAAGTCACCAAGTATCCAGCCAGTGTTCAAATGTACCCTTTTCATATGCTTTAAGATTTGAAGACTCCTTTTTGAAATAAGGACACAATTAGATAAACTGAAGTACTATTTGAGAACCCCAAATAAAAATTTCATTCAAAAAGTAAATATGGGGTGGGAGGTATATATAAACAAAATACACATAAACCTTTCCCCTTAATTTTTCTTAAGGCCTTCACAAATTCCAAAATTTGAGATAAAATTCTATGAACTGAGCTGCACATTACGGGAGCAGTGTGCTACTGCTCTCCATAATTCCACACATGGTGGAGGAAATCAATCACTTATATAGTATCTCAATACCATTTTTTAAGGAAAGAAATCAAAATATGCTTGTTATAGATTAAACATGGAATGTTCCCCCCAAAGGCCCCAGCTTGGTGCCACTGGGAGTTAGTGGGCACTTTAAGAGGGGCCCAGTGGGAGGTCCTCCAGTCACTGGGGGTACTACCTTAGAGGAGGTTGTGGGACCACTATCTATCCCCCCTACCCCTTTGCATCCTGGCCACGCGGTGAGAAGCTTTGCCATGTGCTGCCACAACCGGGCCTAAAAGCAACGGGGCCAATCAATCATGGGCAGAAACCTCCAAAATAGTGAGCCAAAAAAACCCCTTTAGAAGTTGATTACCTCAGGTATTTGTTACAGCAACGGAAAGCTAACACAATATTTAAGTGCATGTCCAAGCACTTGGGAAGTGTGCTAAACATAACATTTACTCCGAAACACACCAAACAATAAGATGGACAAATGGGTGGAAACATGGACAGACATTGGTAAGGCAAGGGTGGGGAGCCATCTTAGCCCACACAATGAGGTTGCCACTTCGGACCGGCTTACAGAGTGCATACCGAGGGGAAATTGTCCGCAAGCAGACAAACTTCCTTGGACTGGATGGGACCGAAAGGTAGGCTCTGATGACCTCCTATTCTCCCTGAGACGTTTACCTTGCCCCTCCCTAAACCTAGCTCGCGACTGCCTTTTCCTAAAACTTAGCCTGTAACCCTAAACTTAACTCGTGACCTCCTTGCCGTTTGCTTTGTTTAAACCCTTGATAAAAAAAAAGGACGCTGGCTGCAGGAGGTTAGAATTGCCTGGCTCAGCCAGGTGTGGTGGCGCTTGTAATCCTAGTATTTGGGAGGCTGAGACAGGAGGATCACAGGTTCGAGGACAGCCTCAGCAATTTAGTGAGGCTCTCAGCAACCTAGTAAGACCATTTCCAAATAAGAAATAAAATCGGTCTGGGGGTGTAACTCGGAGGTAGAATGCCTCTGGGTTCAATTCCCAGTACCACCACCACCACCAAAAAAAAAAAAAAAAAAAAAAAGCCTGGCTCCTCCTCAGCCAATCCTGATATTAAAAAAATAATTTTAGATCCGGGGTTGTTCATGTGATGGACTTCAGCAAGCAGCAACTGCAGTACCAATCCATCACAGGCAAGTATGGTAAAATGTTAATAGTAGATTCTAAGTGGTAGGTATACAAGTATTTATGTAAATTTTTTTCAACTTCATTATATGTTTAAATTTTTTACACTAAATGAAAAATATAAAATGTAATAAAAATAAATGAAGCCCATTACCCATCAACAAAATGGGTCATAAATAAATGACAGGACGGCCACCCCATCCCAGCACGTTGGCTAGTGGCTACATGGCTCTCCTAATCACTGACCCTGCTCTATACAGGACGGCCACCCCATCCCAGCACGTTGGCTAGTGGCTACATGGCTCTCCTAATCACTGACCCTGCTCTATACAGGACGGCCACCCCATCCCAGCACGTTGGCTAGTGGTTACATGGCTCTCCTAATCACTGACCCTGCTCTAATGGAATGTTCACCAAACTTCTGGCTAGCATTTGGATTTACACGTAGACTGGCCAACAGAGAGTTAACACGACTAGCAATACACGCAAATTTGTTATTTCTCAGTGCATACAGACCAACTGGTTTTCTGATACTCACACCAGTCTCTTCTGAATGGGATGACTTGAGTCAGTTGTTCAGAGATTCTGGGTACAGTACAGAAAATCAGGTTGCAGCCAGACTTAAGAGGATATGCTAGGGAAACAAATAGGGTTCCCCAAATTCTATCATGTCTCTAACACACAATACATCTGTTTCTAAACTAGTAAAACTAAGGTCATGATATAAAAGAATATATATGATTCCATTCATATGAAACCTTGATAAGAAAACAGTAACCTAAAGACAGAAACTAGATCAGTGGTTCCTTGGGATTGGGGAAAAAGAGGGGGGAGAGGAAGGTTGACTGGAATGGAGCTTTCTTTACAAACTTCCTGGGGTGGTGAAAATGTTCTACGTCTTTATTGTGGTGGCAGCTATATAGGTGTATAGATCTGTTAGAACACATCAAAAGTACACACTTAACATGATTACATTGTGCCTAAACTCTCTCTCCATAAAATTAATCTAAAAAATAAAGATTATGAAATTAATGTCTTCTGTACGTCAGCACTTTCACTCACCCCTAACACTATGCTTCTATGAGATTTTTCTTTGACTAATTTCCATAAACTTACATTTGTGTGTGTTTGAGATGGGGTCTTCCTATGTTGCCCAAGCTGGACTCCAACTCTGGGTTTCAAGTGATTCTCCTGCCTTAGCTTCGGAGTAGCAGGACTACAGGCAACACCTCACCTGGTCAGAAATTTTCATCTTATCAGCCTAAAATATAATATCCAACTTGAAGCACATGGAAACAATTAACATGAGGCAGATTTTCTTCTCAACTAGTTTATCTTGGTAATACAAATGCTCTGATTTAAGACTTACATTTAAATCCACTATACTTTGAAGGATAAATACAGACGCAGCCTCAGCTCTAGTGGCAATTCTCTCACAGTAAGGAGTAATTCACCTGGAGGATGACACTGATGTGGCTAATGGTGAGTACAGTAGGGAACTGGCTGCAGTGAAGCCACGCTGCTGCTACAGCTGAACTTCAGGAAGAATAACTAATACAATCGGACACAATGTCTTCCTCAAATGCTTCTCTGCCCAAGGTTGTAACAAAATTAGGTCCACCAAATTTAGTCTGTCTGGCTCTTGCTCCTAACAGACAGCTTGGTATGTTTTTTTCCTCAGAGAGAAAAAGAGAAAGAATGTGTGTGTTTATTCTAACAAACATGAAATTTCTCTTCCCAGAGCACATACTCCCTGCCAGTTCAAGGTGCAGAAGCAAAAATGTAGCCAACCACTAGCAACTCATTCTATGTGAACATACAACATCCTAAAGCTAAAACTTCCAGAAGCTCAACTATAAGCTTATGACAAGCCTTTAGATCACCCTATTTGACATACCAGGCAAACACTAGACCTATCTTTGGAACTTTTTTTAGCCACAAAACACAATTAGAAATAATTTCATATCATAACTCAGTGTACTCATAACCTACAAAACATAACCAAAAGAAACTTTTCATGAAACAGCATTTACCCTTATGCTACATAAAATGCACTTCAATTTTTTCCATCCCATTGTAAAAAATGACCAGCTCAGCCCACTAAACTTATTTCACAATCCAACAAACAGAATGGGTCCTTTTATCTGTGTTTGATAAACGACTAGACTACAAAGGGCTGTCCAGCCTCCCTATCGTCCTACAGGTTTCTGGATTGGCTTCCTAATTTGCTTCTTCTTTCCACTATGATATGCCTTGTGCCACACACTGTTCTAAAGTTTTACAAATAAAATCTGATGAAGATTCTAACTTCAAAGAGTAAGTTGAAGCCGGGCGTGGTGGCGCACGCTTGTAATCCCAGTACTTTGGGAGGCGGAGACCGGAGGATCTGGGTTCGCGGCCAGCCTCAGCTCTCTCTCTCTGTCCCCCCCCCCCATCCTTAGTGAGGCCCTCCGAAACTTCGTGAGACCCGGTTTCAAAATAAAGTATAAAAAAATAGGGCCGGGGGCGTAGTGCGGAGGTAGAACGCCCCCGCGTTCAATCCCCGGTACCGCAAAAAAAAAAAAAAAAAAAAAAAAGAGTAAATTGAAGCCGGTAGTGGTGGCACATGCCTGTAATCCTAGTACTTGGGAGGCTGGAGTAAACCCAACCCAATTGAAGGGTTGATGCCAGCCTCAGCAACTTACTGAGGCTCTCAGTGACATAGGGAAACCCTGTTTCCAAATAAAAAATAAAATAGGGCTGGGGGGGGTATAGCTTAAGGAAAGAATGCCCCTGGGTTCAATCCCCAGCATAACACACACACACACACGTTCAATAAAGGAGTAAAAACCTGTACTAAAATCTCAAGAAAGAAACAAAGCAAATGGGAATTTGGAGCACAAAATTTTTATACCTGGAGATAAATAAAGGAAGGCCTTAGGTGCCACCTGAACTGGTCTTAAGTATAAGAACTTAGCTAGGTGATGATGTAGGAGGGGGAGAAATACAACAAATGAATATGAGCATTTGAATAACATACTATAGCATATGAATAACATACTATAAGGCTCCATGTCCTTTTACTGTCTTAAAATACCAAGTTACAAGGTTCTTCTGCAGGCAGGTGGAGGCTCTAGAGGTATCAGGCAAGAGTGACCAGAGGAGAACCGCCTTTTACAAAGATGTATGGTTGAGTGGAGATGTAGCTCTGGTAGAGAGCACTTGCCTAGCATTTGTCAAGTGCTGATCTATTATGAAGATCTTGCTTAGAAATTTTCGGAAGCAGTTATTTTGTCTAGAAGTTAACATCAAGGGGATCTAGAACTATATTAGCCTCCATAATAGATGGGTTAGATTTTTAAAAATTTATATTTGCCTTTGAATTAAATGTGTGTTACAAGTGCTTTTATGAACTGGGCTTTCCTGCCTAAATTCTCAAAACAACTTCCCACCTCCCTACCTACTTCCCTCACCTGTGTCAAACAAACAAAACCTGGTGCCGCCCCACATGCTTTTCCCTGAGAGCAATGCTCTTCCACTCTATCCATCCGAAGAAATCTCACCATCCCTCAAGTCCAATCAAAGGTGTAAGTCAGGGAGGCTGTTGCTAGCTCGGGAAACAGGCCCTCCCAAGCGGGAATCGGGCCCTATACAGCAGTAACCGTTAGGTAATGACTGGCGTTCACCTGCTATCTCCACCACGCAGGGCGGCTTTCATCTACCTCCACCCACTCCCTCTCCAGCACGTAGGTGATGCCTAGCACATACTAACTGCTTGATAATTGGCTGCCAAGGGAGATTCCCTCTACCCTAAGAAAAACCACAAAATGTCCTGAAGTATCTGGAAGTATTTGTTGAGAACACGTTAACATGGGATTAAAAAGTATAGCAGAAAAAAACCCCACAAAATAAATGTGGACTGAATTGTCAAGCCCGACATTTTCAAAGTGATACACAGAAAGGAGAAAGGGAAACATAACGAGCGCATTCCCAAGGAAGGGAGAGTTCCCAGAATGAGCAAGGGATAAGACAAATAACGTGAACAGCAAACGTGCAGCCTCTGGGGGAGAGGCATGCGCAGGGTTATCAATCTTCTAAGGGTGAGGTTCCGGGCACCCCGTGGCCGGGCTCTGCAAGAAAGGAAGACCGCTTGGTTGGGCTCCAGCAGAGGTGTGCGGTCCTGCCCGGGCGAGCGGGGCGGGGAGGAGAGGAAATGACGAGCCAAAAGGGGGTGGCAACGGCGCCGGGCCGGAGACCCGGGCCGGGAGGAGGGGCGCAGCGGGGCCGGGAGGTCTAACGGCCCCTTCCCCGACCCGGGCCGGCGGGGCGGGCCTCCCTCCTACCACAGGGGCTTCGGACACAGCCCGGGCTCTGCCGGGGCCGGGGTGAGCGGCCCCGCGGGCGCCCTTCCGTGCCGAGGGCCGGAGCGTGCAGGCCGACCAGGGGAGCTGCAGGGTGAGGCCGGGGCACGCGTGTGTGGCTGCGCATCGGGGCACTAGCGGCCCGCCAGCCTCCCGCCCCTGGCCTGGCGCCTGGGCACCTGGGCCTACGAGTCGGGGGAAAAAGGGGCGCATCCGCCCCCGGCACGGGCACCCTGCAGAAGCCGGGGCCCCGCGCAGCCGGCCCCCGGGGCGCCATCCCCGCGCGGGGCGGCCTCTGCAGGCCCGAGTCGGCCGCGGGCTCCGGGCCGGGCCGCCGGCTGCCCCGCTCGGCCGGGCTCCGCTCGACTCCCCGGGCTCGACGGGCGCCTGGGCCTCTCCTGAGTGGTCAGCGAGACCCGCCAATCGGGGCGCTGGGGCCGGCTCTGGGCCGCTGGATATTGGCTCCTCATACTCACCGTGCCTCGCTCCCCCGGTTCGCTGCCCGCGCTGATTGGCTCCAGTACCGGACCCCGAAACCCAATCAGAGGCTCCAGCCGCCGCTGCCGCCGCCACTGCCGCTGCCTCGCAAAATGGCGAACCCGAACAAAGGGGAATCGGGCCTCCCTCCAACCGCCTCCGCGCAGGCGCCCCCGAGGCCACGCCCCCTAACCCCAGCCAGCCCCGCCCCGCCCCTCCTCCGCGGAGCACTGCGCAGGCGCCCCAGGAAGCCACGCCCACTTCCTTGATTCGACACCACCTCCGGTCGAGAGACTACGCAGGCGCCTGTAGGACGCTCCGGACCCTTCATCGCAAATACCGCCCCGAGCGTGGTACTACGCAGGCGCTAACTCGCCCCTCCGCCAACTGCCCATCCCCTCCTAAGCGGCCGCTGGGGCTCACCTCTGGGGCTAATGCGCAAGCGCCGCTCTTCCCAACGCGCGGTCGGGTCTCGTTACGCATGCCCGGGTGGCGGCGGGAGACTACGGCCTTCACGGCCGGAAGTGCCGCGGCCATCACCACCGAGAGCGGGGTCGGTCGCTAGCTAGAGGGGCTCGCTTCCGCCTCCCTGCGGCGGGGGGCGGCCATCTTGGGCCCGCGCAAACCAGGGCTGGGGCGGGATTGGTTCCGCCTCGGGGCTCGGCCTCTGCTCCCGCCTTCCAGGGTCGGACCCCGAGCCCTACCCCTAACGGCCGACTCCTCTGCAGGTGAAGGGTGACCCCGGTACGCACCCTCCCACGGGCCCCCAGGACTGAGTCCGCTCTAGAGGAGGAGAGAGGATGGGAAGCTTCTCCGAACTTTCCCCGGCCCCGCAAGAGAAGGGGGTGAACCTTCCTTGGGAGGCCGCCTTCCCTCTCCCCCACCTGCGGCTCAGCAAGCCCCTGCTCCGTACACTCTGGTTGCGTCTTAACGGGACTCTGGCCTGGTCCCTCCTTCCTTTTTTCTGTAAAGCCAAACCCACTGGGGAAATAATTCTGCGTCCTGCAGAGAAAAGGAGACTGTCCTAAATCCTCCTTGCACGGGAGCGGGCGTGGAAAAATGAGGAGGCGTGTCTAAGGCCGCCTTTGCTTTCACTCTGGGAAAGCGCGGAGAGAGAGCAGTCTCGGAACCCAGGCGTCCTGCAGCTCTTCTTTGCACCAGAACAGTTTTGTGTTTGCTTCCTAGAGGCTGAGCAAAGTCGCACTCAGCGATAAACCAATGGGGAAGAAAACTAGGAAGCGGGTGGTCAGGGCAATCCGAACATAATATATTCAGGCTGCCTGAACATTTTTACTTGCTTTTCCCTTCCCATAGCAGAAGAAACACTTAAATTCTGGAAATAGCGACTCAGTATCATGGCCAGCAGCCTTAATGAAGATCCCGAAGGAAGCAGAGTGCGTAACAACTATTAACTTATCGGTGAACTGAAATTCAGAATTGAGGTCAAAAGCATAAACACTTTTTAATTAAACCAATAATTGGATTGTCTTTTTTGCTTCTCTCTAGCTGATTTACTTAACAAAGGCTAATACAATCCTGGGCAGGGACCATCCATCACTTTTCTTTTACACATGCTTTAATTCGTTGTGGTTAACTCCTTAAATTCTGGGAATTTGGCTTTAATTCAAATTGCAGGAGGGGCGGGGCAGAGGTAGTGGTAGAGGACACAAAGTAAAGGGGATGGAAGAAACAGCTTAGTATTTTTCTGTATCTAATAAAACATTTTTTCCCTTTGCACACTTTAGATCACTTATGTGAAAGGAGACCTTTTTGCATGCCCCAAAACAGACTCTCTAGCCCACTGTATCAGTGAGGATTGTCGCATGGGAGCTGGGATAGCTGTACTCTTCAAGAAGAAATTTGGAGGGGTGCAGGAACTGGTAAATCAACGTGAGTTTTGAAAACGGCTTACCTATTTTGCCCTAGTTAAGGTGTCTTTTGATCTCCTGTTTAATTATTAAGACATGCGTGCACACAGGGGGTTCCCAATGAGTGCTTTCAACTCTTCAGATCAAGTTTTACCTCACAAGAATGACCTCTGGTGTGGGACCTTATCATCCAAAATTTGAATTCGTGTAACAGTTTCTCATTTCTTCCTCCTCTATCATAAAACTTCCTTGATCATTTTATTCTACTTCTCAGAAACTCTGAAGTGCTTAACAAAATCCTCTGGGCTAAGCTTGGCATTCAAGATCCTCTACTTACTAATATTTGACTTTTTCTCCAAAGAGGAGTTTAGAAACCTCCTCCTCTTTGTGGACTCTTCCCATCACTTTATACCAATGACTTAAAATCAAAGATACGCATTAGAATCACATGTGGAAGTTGGGCATGGTTTCACACACCTGTAATGTACTTGGGAGGCTGAGGCAGGAGGATCACAGGTTTAAGCCAGCTTCATCAAATTAGGAGGCCCTCAGCAATTTAGTGAGACTTTCAAAATAAAAAAGGGCTGGGGGTGTAGCTCAGAGGTAGAATACTCCAGGGTTCAATCCCCAGTACCAAAAAAAAAAAAAAAAGAAGATTCCAGTCACAGAAAACAGAAAAAAGCAGTTTCTTACTGTTTTGTGTTATTTGTAAGGAGGGCACCTCTCTGGATTGAAAACTTTATACTTAAAAATGTTTTAATATGTTTCTCATAATATTTAACACAACTCTATAAAAAGATCATTATTAAATGAACATACATTTGGCAATTTTAAAATGGTACATTCTAAAGCAAGGCAGTGTTAATGTTATTTTCGTGGACAAGTAGAGGTATATTTGGAATTAGGGGCAGGACAAAAGTTGGAGTGTGAGGGAACATGATTGTCAGTAATCCTTAAGGTAAGGAATACAGCATTTGGAAAGGCTGAAAGGGGCAAACAGTTCATAGGAAACTATAGAAATTGGTGTTTTGGTTTTGTTGTTCTTCTCTACTATTAAGTAACTGTTTTTCTTAGAAAAGAAATCTGGTGAAGTGGCTGTTCTGAAGAGAGACGGGCGCTATATTTATTACTTGGTAAGATGGGGCCAAATCTTAATACCACTTAAGGGTTGCTGAGCAGACGGGCTGCGCTGCATGTGTGTCGATGGTGGCGCTCCATTCCAGACAAGTGAGGGTGGCGGGACCTTCGCTCTCAGGACAGCTCAGACCCAGTGGTGCTGGCCACTTGGGGCGCTGGGTTGGAAGGGGGCCCGCGGCTGCCTCTCAGCTCCGTGGACAAGAGTGCTGCGCACCCACCACAGGCCTGTGTTCCGAGACTAGCAGGAGCTAAGGATGCCTCCTAGACCTTCTTTTCTTGTTACAGTGAGATAGAAATGTCTCAAGAGACAAATTCCCCAAAGGGGTTTTTGTCTTATTCTCTATCACATGCAGTGCTGGGGAATACCCCGCTCCTCTCCTGGCCGCTGCTGGAACGAGGGATTCTCCACCCGTCCATTTGGTCTCTTGGCCCCAGAGGGGGCACGGCTTCCTTAGCGAAGACGGTGGGCGGCTCGGAGCCAGCCCACTACGAGCCTGATCTAGAAGCAAACAGTGGGGAGATGGCCCAGCCCTGTTGAATTCTGATCTTAAGGCTCATGTGACTTTCAGTGTTTTTACGTGAGAAAGCTACCAATTCCTCTCTGTTGTCCTGTAGACAAACAAAAAGTAAGCGAGAGCAGTTACAAATAGAGACTTGTACCAGCATGTTTTCAGGCGATACAGGTTCTTGTTACATATATACAGCTTATCTCTTGGAAGTGGCACAGAGACTTTTCCCCTGCCTTGCTTAGAAACATTGGCAATAAGCACAACTTACCAAGCTCACGGCAGAGTCTGGGTTTCTTAGTCCCTATTTAGTGGATTTTCCTGGGGGCCTCCCCTGACAGTGTGAAAGGGGCAGTATGACATTTGTCATCCCTGCTCTAGGTTAATTATTCTGTAAAAATGCACTCATTCTTTTAATTATCAGGAGCTAGAGGAATCGGATGGCTTTTTCATGGACTATCATTTTGGGCTAACGAAAGCTTGAATCTTTTCTTTGTATTCAGATTACAAAGAAAAGGGCTTCACAAAAGCCAACTTATGAAAACTTACAGAAGAGTTTAGAGGCCATGAAGTCCCACTGTCTGAAGAACGGAGTCACCGACCTCTCCATGCCCAGGCAAGGACATCCAGGCCTACATGAAGATTTGGTTGATCGGTGGGGTTTACTGTCTTACCCAAAGACAGACAACCTCAAAGCTTAACCGGAAATACACATCGAAAGGTAGCAGTTGTCTGATTTTAGGCCAAGGCATAGCCATTGTCTAGCTTGAGTTGACTGCATTAGGGTGAGTGATTTGAAGCACACAGACCTGCCTCAGCCTCCTTGATGGGATGGGACCGTTTCCATTTCAGTAACATTTGTTGGATTCCCGACATCCTCTGTCAGAAGCTTGAAGTGATGTTGCTGAAGAACCAAGCCTGGGCAATTGTGATTTCCCTGTCAGGCCACTTCTGGTCTCCCAAACTTGTTAATTCTGTCAAGAAGTATTGTTACTGCCTTTTACACTGCATGCTTGTTTGTGGTCAGTGTGGGTGGTGGCCAAAGTTGCTGACCGTGATGTAACTTCTTAGACCCTAGCTATTGGGCACTTAGGGGAATGAAATTGGGTAGTTGCTTCCTTTTTAGGAAACAGTCCTCCCTCTTTTTTTTTTTTTTTTTTTTTTGCGGTACCGGGGATTGAACGCAGGGGCGTTCTATCTCTGCGCTACGCCCCCGGCCCTATTTTTTATACTTTATTTTGAAACCGGGTCTCACGAGGTTGCGGAGGCCTCACTAAGGAGAGAGAGAGACAGACAGAGAGAGACAGGGAGAGAGCAAGCGAGAGAGCTGAGGCTGGCCGTGAACTCGGATCCTCCGGTCTCCGCCTCCCAAAGTACTGGGATTACAAGCATGCGCCACCACGCCCGGCTAGTCCTCCCTCTTTTCTTCATAACCCTGGTAGTTCTGAATCAGTGCTGACCATGCCTGCGGGTTTATCGCTAGCTCCAAGTTACTTTGTATGTGGCTACAGTGCCCCTTATCTTACTTACACTAGTCTTTAATATACTCATGGCTTATAGATTAGAAACTATTTTTTTAAGATAACAATTCTTCAGGGACTTAGTTATTATATGACACGAAACTAGCAATTTTATGCCTCAGGTTTGTCCCTAGGGATGTTGAGGATCAATAGAATAAGGTCTTGGAAGAAAGGTGCCAGGGCGATAGTTTCACGGGCCGACTGAGGTTTCTCACCTGGGTGTTGCAAAGACCTTACTCCTAAATTGCACGCAGCTTGGCATTTCCCAACATTCCATCTTGGCTTCCTTTTTTGCCGAGATCCTGTCCCTCGTCCCTTTCTCTTTCCTGTCCATCCACAGCCAGTTTCCGTCAGTACAGGGAGAGTGGGATGGCGAGTCTCGCTCATCCTGGCCGAGTTAAACGTTTCTAAGTGTAGTATGAAATGATTGGAAAGTGGTATCTTACTAGGCAAAGAGAAGTGACAGCTGTTGGATGTTAGGGCCATCGAGGAATGGTCGTGGGTGACTTCGCAGCGAGAGTTGACTTCCAGACTCTCTCCATGGCTGCCTCTAGGTTTGAGATCAGATAACTTATCTTTATGCTTTGGGTGGATAGAGCCAAAGGAAGAGGGAAGGATGAGTCCTGGATACCTGTCATAACCATTGGAGATGTTTTGTCTCTTTTAGGATCGGATGTGGTCTTGATCGTCTGCAATGGGAAAAGGTATCTGCGATGATCGAGGAGGTATTTGAGGCGACAGACATCAGAATTACTGTGTATACACTCTAGAAGATGAACATTTTGGATGTGTCTGTGTTCTCTTGTGTCTTCCCTACTTGGCCATAGGACAGAAAACTGACCTTAAAATGGGCAGAGGAAAATTTTCATGTGACACAGTGTGTGTCATAGGCCAGTCTGGGTTATTGTATCCGGCATATGGACTGGGACTCTGGAGGAGGGGTGGCTTGGGATATGGTGTTGTGAGTTTGCAGGAGGGACAGGACTCGGTGGCCTGATACTAGGTGGGGAAACCAGAAAGTTGGGCCTGTGACCTGTTTGCGCAGTACTGGACCTGGCTTGTTTGGCCACTAGGTGGCAGCATCGATTGCATTTCTGTGCTGTCAGACATTTCAGGGAGGGTGAGCAGTTGAGATACTTGGGCATCTATTGTCGTTTGTGCAGTTAACTTGGTATTATTCTTAGGGCATCAAATTCACCCTAGGAGAGACCTATGGGTTATTTTGTTTTAATTACAAAATTGAGTTCTACATTCTTAACTGAATTTGTGGTGACAAAAATTGACAAATAAAATCTTTTCTTGGGCTTCAGTGAGGTTCTGAGCTCACGTCTGTTCTGGACTTGGGTAACAGGATAGAGCTGTAACTTAATTTTGGAATCAGAGGGTCTGCTGGGAAGGGTACAAAGTAAGAAACAAGAATGGACAAGAACTATGGCTCAGCATAGTTGGAAGGCAGGAATTTGAATCTCATGGTGAACTCTTCCACTCTCTGTCCCCTGCATAGTTTCTGTGATTGAATATATCTGAATAGAATCATGAAACAAATGAAATAATACATACTCCATGCCTGAGCACAGGGGAGTGACCCAGTCAAACGGTGATTTCCAACCAGTCCACATGAATCTTCTTAGAAGTATCAAGGCAACTTCCAAAAATAGTTTTGACTTGATGGCGAGTTAAAAGGGTGACAGGTGTGTCGAACCTCCCTAGAAGATCCTTCTGTGCAGATAATGGATCTCAGGACACCACAGCAAATATTGGTTCCCTTTTCTGCAGAGCTAAGAAGTCAAGGCCTCTCTTGTTTACAGTTCATGGGCCTAGCCATAGTTTAGTACTGGAGCCTCTGGGGAAACCAGGCTTCGCCCAGCCCCTGGCTGTGGTGTTGAGAATTTTAAAAAGCCAGAATTACTACCGATTTCTCCCTAGGGTGAATGCTGGGTGTGTCGTGGGACTTGCTGCATTCCCTTGTAAAAGAGCAACTGGACTTTAGAAAGGGCTTGTTGAAATGCCAGGAAAGCACTGGTTAAAAATAATCTTCGTACTTTAGCCCTGTGTTCTTATCACATTTCAGCCAGATAGAGGCAGCAGTTGCAAAAAGTACTGTGCTTCTGCGTCTGTGGAGCAGACAGGTGCTGTATGCTCCTGGTGTGGGCGGGGTGCAGGGCAAGTTCATTGGCAAACTGTTCACCCTAGGCTTTTCTTGAAGCTTTGTTTCTGTCTACATGAAATAAAATTGAAGGGGAAAAAGGAGGAAGAGAATGTCTAAATACATAGATGGAAATGAGAGTGGGGTGATAAGCAGAAATTAAAAACTTGTGTTTAATTCTATGCAAATCCTGCCCCTCCCTCCCGCCCGCACAGTGCTGGGAATTGAACCAAGGGTCTTATGTATGGGGTGTATGTCTGAGCTGCACTCCCAGCCTCTATGCAAATAAATCTTAACACTTGGATCAAACACAGTGGTTTCCTAGGCTTCTTTTACTTTTAAGAGATTACAGTTAATTTTTTTCATGGAGTCTGAGCCTGAAGCTTTTAACAAAACCTAACCTCAGCTAGGACTGGCTGGAGGTGGAACTCTGAAGTGCTCTGTCGGTTGCAGAGAGTCCTGGGTCAAATTCCAGATGACTTATCACACTGGAAGCTGGGATTGGAGGCGGGCTGATAAGCAGAAGGAGCACATTATTCTTGGAAACCCAGCTAGAGTTAGAGTTTGGCAAACACCCTGAGGTGCACATGTGAATTTTTTTTTCCACATAGGACTCAAACTTTTTTAGAAATGAGACTTTGACATCCTTCTGCCGTCACTTGTAAATTCTGTGTATTGAACACTGTTAGGTGATGTGCATCTGAACATTGAACCGCTGCTACTTTTTACCCTCTCTTCTTTTTTTATTTTTGTAGTACTGGGGATGGAATCCAGGGGCATTCTACCTCTGAGCTCTACCCCCAGCCTTATTTTGAAACAGGGTCTCACCAAGTTGTGGAGGGCCTCATGAGGTTGCTGAGGCTAGTCTCAACCCTGCAGTCCTCCTGTCTCAGCCTCCCAAGTACTGGGATTACAAGCATGCGCCACACACCCGGCTTACCCTCTCTTCTTTAATCAAGAAGCTAATTACTTATGAACTGGCATTTGGGATGGGGGTACCTTAGAACATTCCCTCTGGCTTTCGCTCCACCTTCTGCTCTATTGTCTTGAGAGAAGAGAAAAGGCTCTCATGGTCAAGTCATCTCAGAAGAGATTATTTTAAGAAGGTTAAGACCATGAAGAGAAGTCTGCATGGGAGAGTGAGTTCCCATGTTGTATAGACAAGTCCTGGCTTTAATCTTCCTTCCCATAATGCCATGGCTTCCGAATTCCATGGCTTAGTTGTTAGCCTGGGACTCACTCACTGGCCATGGTAACTTCCTGACATCCAAGTTCCTTAAAAAATCAGGCCACAGACAACTCACACTATTTCTTTTATTAATGTTGCTGTTTTTCTTTCTTAAAAAAAAGCCCGATTTAACACAAAATGCATTTCTGGATGTATTGCTAAGATCTGCACCTTGGATCTGCAGCCCTTTGCCTGAAGCAGCCCTACTGGGGAGTCCTGGAGACGGTAGCGTCACTTATGCCTGGCGCCATGGATGGCTGCTTAGAGAGGGGCCCAGGCTGTGGATGCAGCAGCGAGACGTGCTGGGTCCTCTGCAGGACATGTCCAGTAGGATGGGTTGGTGTCAGCTCCAAATGGTATTAGGAAGACGGGCATTTCCAGATGGCAAACATGTCACTGCTGTCTCCTGGTGGCAGCAGGCAGACCTTCATGAAAACAAAAAACAGAAAGCATGTTATGATGAGCCCTGCTGGTCCCAAGCAGAGTGAGTTCTTTGGAGCTAAGGTTTCTGTGTGCCTTCCCCGGTAAGTCCCTGAATTCCTCCTCCACAGGTTCCTGTGGTTCCTGGCTGACCCAAGCTTCAGTTTGTTTCTTTCACGTTTTGGTGTTGTTCACACACACACAAAAACCCAGAGAGATTCTCACACACACACACACACACACACAAAAAAAAAAAAAACCCAGAGAGATCTTCTTTTACTTTGTTTTCTTGGGTTAAACGTATGGTTAAGCATTACTTTTTTAAACAAAAGGTGAAATAAGAGCTATGATCAAAGTTTTACTTAGCAAATGCTCACTTCTTGGGATTCTTCTTTCGGGCTTTTAGATTAAAACTCTATTTCATGCCTTTAAAAAAACAAATCTTGGTGTATTTTAACCTTTCCCTTTAGGAGGATGAACAACTCAAATAGAGGACAGGGAAGCAAGTCAGTAGACTCAGATAATACAGTTGTGTATGTACACTGAAGACAGAGACATAACGTGCGACATGTCCAGGAATATTCTACTTAAAAATGATCTGACTTAGAAATGGGCTTTTCCTTCTAACGGGTTAATTTTGTTTTAATTTCATTTACTTAGATTAGTGTCAATTACAACTCTCAGTTATCCAAAATCAAATATCTTTTTATTCTTCCTTGAGATGTTTAATTTTAATTAAAAAAAAATCCCTGAGAACTTGCTAGTCGGGTAGCAGGAAGAAGTGGCCCGTGAAAGATGTTTCGGAAGGAAGCGTGGTAGGGTTAGAATTAAGCTAGAGCTCGTCATTCTGTAGAGTCTGTGCTGGGTTTCTAGTTACAGTGATCATCCCTATAGCAGCAAAACTGCTCAGGAGTATTGTCAGGTAAGCTTTGTGATTTCAGAAGGCTGGCTATCACTGCTCACCACCAACCCGAGTGGCATCTTATTTTATGTGAACAGACGGCCCACATGGTATTGCCTCGCCATGGACTCTGAACTCAGTGCCTGCGTCCTGCTTTTTCTAAGAAATGGCTGAAAATCATGTCTTCCTGGATTTGGTGAATCCTCAGCCTAAGAATGATCAGGCACCCTGTGTGCGTACCTAATAGGAAACACCTGCCAACATCAAGCTCCGGCACATTGATGCTTCTGAAACGTGCCTGTGATGCAGCATCTCCTCTTAAGGGTATTAGGAGTGAGAAACACCAAAAATAAATTGAGTTGTTTTCACAGAAGTATGTTGCTTTCGTGTTTTATTAATGTGTGAGTTGTTCCAGAATTAAAGTTGGGTATGAGGGTGGAGAAGACCCCTCTGCTATCACTGGAGATTTTGATCAGCAGCTCTGGCCTTGTAAAGGGGCTCAGTTGAGTCCTAGCATTGCTGTGGGAGCAAACTGGATCAGACAAAATTTTTAAAAAAGACAGTAAAGGATCCTCTACCCTCCTTCCTGAGGATAATTGGCCTGTTTCTGTAAGAGTCTAATTTAACCTCAGCAAGAGGCCAAATTGGCCTTAATGGTGTCCTAATTATTTGCTTAAATAGCTAATCTTTACTTCCAGTTCTCCTGTCACCTCTTGATATCTGTAGGAGGCTACTTCTGAGCTGCCGCCTAATTCCCGCTAAACATTCCTGTATAAACCAGCTTGCTGGCGTACCCTCGTCCTTGCATTCTGCATCTTCCTCCATGAGTCCTGAGCTCTGCTCAGGAAAATGTTGCACTATGCATTCACACGGCAATTGCTGCTCTCCCTCACAGTATAACTTTGTGTTTGAAAACATGAATGCAGGTCTGGCCAAAGCAAAAGCTCAATACAATTTCACAGCTGCCAAAAATAAAGAGTTGTCCCTCTAGGATGAAAAACGGAAAGTCAAGATTGCAAATGGATTTGGGAAGAGGGCGTCTAGAAGCAGTCCCGAGTAAGTCTGAACACATGTATAAGGGGGCACGCTAAGGGAGTTTAAAGATCTTCTCTGCTCTTGTTCAGTAACAGGGTCTTGTACCATCTAAATCTTACTGCAGGTTATTCTGTCTCAAAGCTTTAGGATCCCTCTTAACCTAGGATCTTAACCTTTAGATCCCACTTAACCAAGTGATGGGAAAGTTAGTTTGACGTAAAAGGACGGGAAAAGGGTTTAGAGACAGATTCCGAGGGAAGAGAAAAACAACGTTCTACAGTGTTTTTACAACCAGCTAAAAGCAGAGAGATGCAAGTTAGGCGAGGTGCCGCTCATTCTCCCTGACCCAGGTGAGTGAGGTGAGGATGCCGTGGAGCCCCGAAGACTCACACAGGCTGAGCCCGTTACCTATTTGAGGATGTCCGCCAGCTTCTCCTCGTAGTAGAGGAAGTTCTCCTGAATGTCCTCCCAGGGCTCAAAGGCCTTGGATTCGCCCTCTTCTTGCTCCACAAAATTCTGCCAGATGTACTCGAAGTCCTGGGGCTTCATGATGCGCAGTTTGCAGCCAGCCTCCTTGAGTTTCTTGAGGGCAGCCTGGACCTCCGGCTCCTCCCACATGAAGAGGCGGCCCACCAGGATGAGCAGGCGCAGGTTCTTGGTCTTGCCGAGGGTTTTGACGATGCGGTCGGCGCAAGCCGCGCAGGGGCTGGAGGACACGTACCAGGTGACATTGTACCGCAGGGCCGGGTCGAAGGCGGGCAGGATGGTGTTGAAGAAGGCTTCCTCCGCGTGGGCAGTGGCGTGCTCATCCTCCAGGTACCCCCGCGACGCCTGCACCTGGCCGCCCTTGCCCTGCGCCTCCACCACGTAGCAGAGGAAGGTCTTGTTCCGCCCCGAACTGTACTCCACGTTCCGGAACTGGAACTTAAAGTAGTGGACGGGCAGCCGCTCCCTGTAGGTCAGGGGACAAAGGGACAGGAAATACGAGAGAGAGAGGGAGAGTGATGAGACTGTTTCTAAGACCAGCCTAGAGCAGGTAGATCTCCAAGACACTCGTTCTTACTAAAAATAGGCCTTGCCTGTGCTAATGTCAGTGACAGAGGACATGGCGAAATCCCAAAGCGTTCTGCAGAGAGCAGGGGAGAGTTCGAATTGAGCTTTAAAGCATTCCGGTCACCCCACTTGGAAGGCTCGCAAGCGCAGTTTGCACCGTCACTGTCGACTCAACACGCCCTGTGTTTCTAAATCAGGGGACCTTTTTATTTCATTTTATTTTTATTTTATTTTATTTATTTTTGTGGTACCGGGGATTGAACCCAGGGGCATTCTACCTCCAAGCTCCACCCCCAGCCCTATTTTTTATTCTTTTATTTTGAAACAGGGTCTCACTAAGTTGCGGAGGGCCTCACTAAGTAGCTGAGGCTGGCCAGGAACCCGGATCCTCCTGTCTCAGCCTCCCAAGTACTGGGATTACAAACGTGCGCCACCACGTCTGGCTAAATCAGGGGACCTTTGACCTGGCTATGCCTCAGAGCTGCACAGAGGACTCTAAAAATAACAGCGCTGGGTCCCACACCAAACCAAGAAAATCCGAATATCTGGAGAGGGGTCCCAGGCAATGGTATTTAAAAAACCAAAATCAATGCTCTAGTTGATTCTAATATGTATGTGGCCAGGGCTGAGAAGCTATGTTCAAATACCAAGTTGTGATAACAAAGTAGCAAGCATGTTCAATTTCCCCTGACAGCAGGACAGTGATCTCGCCAAAATGCTGTCATCTCTCCTCAACTCCTCCTGGCTCAGTCAGGAGCATTTTGAGCATGGAATGGCCGGCATTTTATAGTACCATGCTCTCCTACTGACTGGTTCTCAAGTCTGTCTCTTCCTTCAGGTGAAAGGGTTGTCATCTGGTTCTCTGAGAATATTTATCTATGAGACAACACTACCCAAACATACCTTTGGATAATTGAGCCTGTGTATAGATAGTATTGAGTAATTTCAGAGTCTCAACAGACTTGGCCTCTCTCCTCTAGATTCTTATAATCTAGCAGCTAGGTTCTAACTGGACCAAGAAGGCATAAATAAAACAGCTAAGAGCATCCGAAAACTGCTAAAAATGGGTAGGTAGAGAAAGGACATACTGTGGAGATTCTTAAAAGTTTCACCTTAACTCAGGAGGCAGTAGAGAATTGTTCTCCGTTCTTGAGCAGAAATGCATAAAACAGTGATGTCCACGGAAGATCGCTGCAGTGGCCCTGGGCCAGTGGGGTGTGGCCGGGGAAAGCCCCAAATCAAAGAAGCCCGCTAGGTGTCTTAGGACGCCAGCCCTGGTGGTGAACAGTACAGGTGTCCAGTGGGCTCAGGAGAGGGTGGTTAGGAAATGGAAGTAGCAGAAGCAGGCCAGGCTTCTGAAGAAGTTTGGTAATCGTAAGAAGGAGGGGAAGAAAGCGGAGGTAGGGCTAGAGAGGGTATCGCCGTCGAAGATTATTTTCATATTTCTTTGTGTATGTGTGTTTTTCTAAAATAGGGAAGAATCTGCAGGTTTGAGGGTCAAGGAAAATGAAGTTTTAATGGGAGGGATTGAAATGTCAGAAGATTAGACTTTTCAAAAGGAAAACATTCAGCCTCAGCTGGGTGTGGTGGCACATGGCTGTAATTCCAGTACTTGGGAGGCTGAGACAGGAGGATTGAAGATTCAAGGCTAGCCTCAGCAATTTAGAGACCCTCAACAACTTAGTGAGACCCTGTTTCAAAATACAAAGTAAAATAGGGTTGGGGTTGTAGCTCAGGGAGAGAATGCCTCTGGATTCAATCCCTAGTACCACCACCCCCCAAAAAAAAAGTATAATCTCAGGCCTGGGGGTGTAGCTCAGTGGCAGAACACTTGCCTAGCATGCATGAGATCCTGGGTCCCATCCCTAGCACCATCAAACAACAACAATAACAACAATAACAAAATTACCACCACTAACAAAAATCAACTCTGTGACTCTGCCTGCCTCAGAAGAGACCCCATGCCACCACGAACTGCGTACCCCTTTTCTTTCCCCAGAAAGGTGGCCAGCTTCCCTGGACGGCAGGGAATCCCTGTTGTCCTAGCGCGTGCCGCAGCTGCTTACGGTTCAGCAGCAGATACCAACAAGCTGAGTAAACCTGGGTTACTGCCCTGTAGGGTCCCCTCCCCCGCCCTCCCCCATCACCAATTTTTCTCCACCCAAGTTTCCATGTCGCTCTTGCTGTCAGGTTAAGTTCCTACTGTGGAGATAGATGTGTTTGAGGACTCAGCCCCAGGATTCCTCTGGGTACTATACTTAGCTCTCTAAGCCCCTTTGTCCCTAGTTGCAGGTGTTTATTATTTACTTAACATTTTAGCAGAATAGGTCACCTGACATCGCCCCTCTCCTCCTGCACTCTCTGCTGGAAGTCCACCTGCTCTGCGCTCCTCCCAGCTACCCTCGCGCCAACTGACCACTTCCCAACCCTGCCCACTGCGCAGGGGTCCCTCTGCTCCCTGGAGTGACTTTTCGCTTTGGAGAAGCACAGAGCTTACCTTTTGTGCCCAAACCTTTCTTTCTTTTATTTTCAAGACCTTTTTGCTAGCCCCCCTCCACCCCCAGCCATCTGTGTGGTGGATTCCCCAGTGGAATTTTTGGAAGTATTTGTGGTTGGTTGGTTGGGGGGGGCTTCAGCAGTAGCTACCTATGTGACCCCTCAGGGTTCTTTCTGGAAACCCCCAAAGCGTTGTTCCACCTTTACCAACTATAGCCCAGCCCGAAGTGTGAACTGGGCCAGCGCGCAATTGCAAGTTGGCTGGGTGGTTGTGAGAAGTTTCCTCTCTCAGCCCCTCTTAAGTTCTGACATTTTCCCTTCCTTTCCTTCCCTAGGCAGGAGGAGAGGACCCAGAGAAACCCGAAACCCAAGGGAGGGGAAGAAAGGTCACCTCTCTATAAATATCTGCTTCTGACCCTCTGGCCAGCAGACTGGAGCCTGCTCTCTGTCAGCAGGGCCTCCTGGAGGAGGCGCCTGAGAAGCACTTCCAAGGGGCCACGGGAGGGCAGGGAGGTTGGGCTCCCAGGCTTTCCTTGGGGTTGCCCAAAGACTGTGCTTCTTGGTCTTCCAGAAGGAGCAGAAGGGTCAAATGAGGTTCTTTGGGCCTCCTACAGACTAAAGCAGCCAGGTCCTGCAGGGAAACCAAGAGACCAGAGGCGGCAGAACTCTGACATTCTGCAGGGAGCTGGACAACATGGCCATCTCAGGCGATGTTGTAGAATGACAAAATAAACCATCATATTCTGCCCAGTAGTGGAAGCGGGGACGTACAGACTCCTAACTTCTTAATCACAGACATTTTCACTTTTTTCTAACATGATAAGCCTCTATTTTATCTTTATTTATGCCCTTTACTCTCAACCCCAGCAGATAATTCACTGGTGACGGAGTATGTGTGTGTGTAGGGGTGGGGGTGGGGCATTCTGTGTGTGTGTGTGTGTGTGTGTGTGTGTTGGACAGGAGAGATGCTGGTAGTAGGCCCCCCTCCTTCCACGTGCAGTCCCTTCTTCAGGCACAGAAACCAACAGCGTGATTCCTGTTCCCTTCCCCAGCCTCGGGCAGCGCATCTTTTAAGGCATCATTTTCTCATATTTTCTGCAAACAAGACCATGGGCATCCCAGTTCTTTATGAGGGAAACCCAGAATCCTAATAGTGAGCAAAACCTGGGAAAGTGGCCTGCTTGATGGAGGGAGAAGAGATGTAAGTGTGAGCACACATTTTCCTCGGGTTTGTATTTAGAAAGTTTGCCTTTCTTTGGTGTAAATCTAAGCAACAAAAAGGAGCAGCCTGGAAGGCAGTAGAAGATGGTGTGAAAGTAAACCGCTCCAGTAACCCGTGGAGTGGTAAAGCCACTCGCAAGTGATTGAATACCGACTCACTCCAGCGTCCCTCACTAGACCTGTCAGCGGCCTGTTGGAAGAAGTTGATTTCTGTTTCCATTAGCTCCTTCCCTTTCAGATCACTTTCACAGGGGATGCTCAGGAGCGGGCATGGTCAGGGAGTGGAGTGCAGAGCAGAAGCAGGGCTCTAGAGCTGAGGAGGGAGCTCCAGAGTTACAGGCCTGGCTGGGGTTCTGCCCACGGCACACCAGGAGCCAGCTCTTCTCCCCGGGAGGCACCATCTTTCCACCCAGCTTTGACCTTCCGCCACCGCTCGGTGGAGGCCAGGGCGGCGGTCGGTGGGCTGTCTTCTATTCTTTATGGCACACCTCCCAGCATGCTCCAGAGGCCAGGGGACGGGGTATGTGGTGTTAAGAGTGGTGTTGAAGGCTCTTTGCTTCTTGCGTCCCTTCTCTAGACCCTTCTCTCTGTGTCCCCCACTTGGTCAGAGTAGCTAAAGAAGACTCACTCCATCTGGCAGTCAGCTCCGTTTCATAAGAATCCCTATGATAGTAATTCTGCTTCCTACAAAAACATACATGCATGAACAATTAGAGACCCAGAGAAATACACACTAGGGCGAACCAGGTAGGGCCACAGTCACTCGCTACTGTGGTGGAGAGAGGGGGGGAGACAACCAACCTCGGTGTCCCAGAGCTCCCTGAAGCTGCTGTGGCCAGAAGCAGGCGTGCACCCGGAGAACCCTCACGTAAGCCCAGCCAGCTTCCCGCCTATCCTGAGTTTGTCTCTGTGAGAAGCCCTCCCCCTGTTCATCCCCTATCACAGAGTCTGGCAGAGAGCCTAACACATAACAAGTACTCATTCATTAGTTCATTTATTTATTTAATAAATAATTGTTGAGTTCCTATTGGGAGCTCAGTGTCAGGAAGAAAGCAGCGAAAGAGGAGAAGCCCCTGCCCTCATGGAATGGCGGGGAAACTATTGGGGGAAGCAGGCAGTAGATGAACAGTTTCTAATCAGGAAGTATTTATGAATATAAAAAGAATACTCTATGGTTTTTTGGGTGCAGTGTGGTGTTTTGGAGCCCAGCAGTCCTGGGGTCCAGGCTGTACTTCTACTAACTTTGAGTGAAGTACCTATCTCTTCTGAGGTTTAGTTTCCTTATCTAAAAGACCAAGTCATCCAACGTCTGAGAATTTGGACAATGGTAGATAATAAATTAAAGCCAGTATTGATGGATAGTGTTTTCTCTAGGCCTCAGATCATACTCAAGAGCTCTATCTTAAGCACGACTAAACGTGATTCCTTCTCCCTGCTCCCTCTCCCCTGCAGCGGCCTCTCTCTCTCTCTCAGTGGTGCGCTGCTAAGTGTTTAACACCCAGCTCTCTGAAAGAAAGACAGTAATCCCTGACTTCTAACATTTGCAGATTTTTTGGAATGTCAGTTTTCCCACTGTGGAGATTTCTAGCCAGCAGCGTCAGGTCGCTGAGCGCAGATGAGGGGAGAGACGCACCGGGTCTGCTCTCAAGCCATAGAGTGAGACGCCACGGTGACTTCAGACTTCCCCCAGCACTTCCCAGAGGGTTGCCCTGTCAGTGAGCTTAGTCGGCTTTCCATCCCGAGCACCCCATTTAACCAGAGAAGCACTAGGAGTAGCGTCTCCTTCTTCCCACCAGGTCCCCCTTTCTCACTTTAGACCGTTCCCAGAAAAGCCCCCTGCCCTTATGCTCGGGTTCAGCCCAAACATAGGGGGCGCTTGGCACCCACTCCTCATGGAAGTCCAGGCTAGACTTCGCGGAGCCTTGGATTCCAGCATATGTGGAGAGGGCAGGAGAGGAGAGCCATCTCCGCACCCTGCCCTGCGCAGGCGCAGCAGCGCCTCCGGGCTATTTTAAGCATCTGTTTACCTGGAGGGACTGAGGAAACAGATATTCCATAGCTGCTGCTTGTGGCCAAAGGAGGCTCCACTTCCCCTGGCCTGCTCTCGGGGCACCCAGCAAGTTGCCCACTTTGCCTCTTCATTGAGCCTTGGGTCATGGGGAGCCTCAGCCCTCACTACCATGCAGATGGGCGTATGTGAGCTCTGTTCTGGAAACCCAGGACCCAGAATGAGTAAGAAGAGACAAGTAGCTGGAACGCTTGGCTGGGAATCAGAAGACCTGCTCCTCCTGGTTCTGTGGCCTCGGACATATCAATCTCCCCGAATCTCAATTTCCCTTGCTGTAAGGTGGCAGTAATACCGCCCCCTCCTAGCATCGTGCCAAGGGCAGAATGAACTCATTCACTTGAAAATTTGTTGAGAGTATAAAGCCCCAGACAAATGTCAGTTACATCAAAGGACTTAACCCTTCAAGACCCTGGGACCCCAAAGCGTGTTCAACTCAACAAACACAGTCTAATTCTGCCCCATGCTGGGGAGATCACAAAATGCTGCACAGAGAACAGCATGTGTACCTGCATGTGTGTGACCAAGGACAGCGGCTCAGGTGTTAGGAAAAGGATCTCCTTCCGTGCAAGCGCTCCTGGCCTAGCGGCCCTAGGCTTTCCCTGTGTCTATATTAGTCTGTGCCCAGCTGCTCCCTTAATCCTAGGATGAGAGGGAGATTAGCTGCGTCAGCACAGGCAGCGGAAGTTTGGGGGCTTCTCCTGCCTCAGGAACAGGTCTGCCTTTTCTCTTAGAAATCAGAAAGTATCTGAGCTGGAAGGGTCCTTAGGAATCAAGTAGTGGAGCTTTCTCATGTTGGAAATGATAAAATGGAGGCCAAGACTGGAAAATTGTCTGCCAAGCATTAAACAAGTCCAAGTTGCCACCTAGGGCTCCTTCTCCCCCCAGGGCCTCACGCCGCCATGCTTCCTGAGGCTTCTCTTCCTGTGGCTCCCGCTCTGCCTGTGCGCATTGCCAGAGACCCCCATGAAGGAAACCTTGGGCTCAGGGAGGAAACGTGACCCCACAGGTTCCCTTCTTATTCCTAGGGATTTAGCAGGAAGAGAGAGGGGAAGGAGGAGGACTACTTGGTTTTCTTCCTGGGGATCGCACTGGACAAGATAGAGGGGCCTGTACCTGGATTCCCTAGCTTACTGGCTTGCTACTCCATTTTCAGAAAAATAAAAAATGACTCAGCACCCTCCTGGGGACGTCCATGCCCCCTGTTTTTATTCAACATCCCCCATTTGCTACTACTAGTAAGCTGAGGCTACCACTGCCCCATGGGTTGGTCTAGTGTTCCCCTGGGGGCGGTATCCCTTGCTTTGGGGATCTATGCCGTAGACCCTTTTCTCTGGCCCCAGTTCTTCTAGGCTGGGGCTGAGCGTGTGGGGAGAGTTCCTCTGTCTGCAAGCCCCTGGCCTGGGTTATCTGTGCTGTGACTGCTTCCCTAGAGGTGGACGTAGACAGGCCCCCGGGAGACTCAGGAGAGATTCCATAAGATGAAAACTTTTCTCTCAGCCTTGGGGAAGGATGGGTCTGTCTTGACTGCCTTAGAATCTTCTACTCCAGAGGGATACTGTAGAGAAAGTGCTAGAGACATGCTCACGGAGGAGAGACCCACTCAGAAGCAGAACAGTGAGAGGCGAGTTGAGGGGGGACGTTGACCTGGGCCAGCTTCAAATGTGCGGGTCTCACCAAACTCCCTGGGACTAAACCTCTCTGCAGAGGCCGGTGACTCCCAGTACTAGGAGGCCCTAGCCATGGTTTCATTTTCTGGGCCCTCACCTCCAAAGAGCTCCTCCTTCCTCTTCCTGATTAGAATCCAAGATGTCACCCAAGAACCCAAGGGAGCCAGGCTTCCGTGTCCCCTGAGGCCCCCCACCAGGCACACAGGGGCACTCTCACGCCGCAGAGTATGGCTAGCCCTGACTCCTGCTCGGCCCAAGCCTGCACCATCCCTGGGGGAGGACCCCCGCCCACATGCGAGTCTCACCCGGTGACTATCTCGAAGGGCGGCAGATCAATGAGCTCCTTCAGCTTCTCAGGGTCCTCCAGGTTCTCCAGGTCCTCCCCGTTCTGGGAGGCCGGGGCGGCAGCCTCGGCCGCGGGGGCCTCTTCTTTCTGGGCCATGGAGGGGCTGTGGCTCACGAGTCACTGAGAGAGAGGAGAGGCTGCGGGTCTGGGCCAGGGCCTGGCGGCAGAGTCCCAAGCAGCTGTCAGCAGCTAAGTCTGGCTGGAGATGACGGGAAGACCAGGCTGGCCGGGCTTCTGCGCATACCCTCAGCCACAGGCTTTATAACTAGGGCCTCCTGCCCTCCCCCACTCCCTGACATCTCTCTCTATCTTTTTTTAATTGAGTGACAGCGGGTGCCAGAGTGGGGGAATGGAAAACCTGGCCATTAGTACCCCCTATTTATCAGTCGGTAAAGACAGGAAGCTGGCAGGTGGGGTTAACTGGGCCAGCTTGTCCCTGCTCTCCCCATTCTCCCATTTCCCCCCAACCTTCCCAGCTCCGATACATACGGGATGGTGGATGGGGCCACAGGGTGGTCATCCTGAGATTTAGGGAAGACGCCCTTTCAGAGTTTAAGTGGATGAGGCAGGTATTGAGGGGTGGTTGCAAAGAGACCCCAGCCATTTCCATCAGGGGACCTTAGGTTTAGGATGGAAGAGTTCCAAGGAGAGGTGGGATAAAAACAGGATTTGGAAAGAGTGTGTGAACAGCGACTCAAGGAGGGTGGCCACTGAGCTGCCTGTTGTGGACTTAATGCAATGTCACATTGATCAAGAGCCCCCGGGAGCGATAGGAGCTGCCACTCATTAAGGTTCGAGGTTTATTTTTATTTATTTATTTTGGTACTGGGGATTGAGCCCAGGGGCATTCTACCTCCAGTGTACAACCCCAGACCTATTTTATTTTTTATTCCAAAACAGGGTCTCACTAAATTGCTGAGGGTAAGCCGGGCGTGGTGGCGCACGCTTGTAATCCCAGTATTGGGAGGCTGAAACCGGAAGATCCAGGTTCCTGGCCAGCCTCAGCTACTTAGTGAAGGCCCTCCACAACTTAGTGAGACCCTGTTTCAAAATAAAGAATAAAAATAGGGCTGGGGGTGTAGCTTGGAGGTAGAATGCCCCTGGGTTCAATCCCTAGTACTGCAAAAAAAAAAAAAAAATTGCTGAGGGTCTCACTAAGTTGCTGAGACTGGTCTTGAAGCTGTGATCCTCCTGTCTCTGCCTCCCAAATAATGGGATCCCAGGAGTGCACCACCATGCCCGGCTAAGCTTTGTGTTTTTGAAATGGGCCAGGCAGTGAAATTGAACATAAAGCTCTTCACAGCCTCGGGAGGAAATGTGTACTATCCCCATGCACATGGGAAACTGAGACTCATAGAAGGGTTGAGTGCCTTGCTTACGGTCATACAGCTCATGAATGGCACAGGCAGGGTTAAAACCCAGACCATTTTACTCCAGAGGGCAAACAGTCAACTTTCATGCTATGTTCCCTCTTAGCCAGTTTTTTTATTCATTTAAAAATTTGTGTGTGTGTGTGTGTGTGTGTGTGTGTGTGTGTGTGTGTTACTAGGGATTGAACCCGGGGGCATTCTACCTCCGAACTACATCCTCAGCCATATTTTTTAATTTTGAAACAAGGTCTCATTAGGTTGCTGAGAGTCTCACCACTTGCTAAGGCTGTCTTCGAATCTGCGATCCTCCTGTCTCGGCCTCCCAAGTACTGGGATTACAAGCGTGTGCACCACCACGTCTGGCTTCATTTAACAAATATCTATTGAGCATCTGCTCTCTATGCCAGGTTCTGTTTCAGGTGCTGAGTCTGGCAAAGAACAAAGAAAATGAGAGTCCCTGCCCTCAGGGAGCTTGAAGGATTGGGATGATAAATTTAAAATTCACGGTGTGTTGGGCATTGGTAAGTAATAGGGAGAAAAGCATGGATGGGCATAGAGGGTGGCGAGGTGTAGGGTTACATTTTTATAGGTAGCCAGGGACGGACTTTGAGGAGAACAGCTGCCAAAGGATCTGAAGGCGACAAGGGGAAAATCGAACAGCTACGTAAGGGACGAGCTCTCCAAGGAGGGAAAGAAGAGGTGCCAAAGCCCCGAGACCGGAGCTTTCCTGGTGTGCTGGAGGAACCAGCAAGGACACCCGTGTGGCTGGGGAGTCCTGTAAGAGAAGGCCAGAGGGGGGACCCGAGCTAAGGAGGCTGAGGCCCCTGTGCTCTTCTGAGGACCCCGGCTTCTTCCTCGAGTAAGACAGTAAGCCATTGTCTCTGAACAGTGGAGACACATGGTCCAACTTCTGTCTTTTGCGGGGTCCCCCTGGCTGCTGGGTTGAGATTGGACCAAAGGTGGGAAAGAGAAGAAACAGGGGGAGCAGTCAGAAGCCTGTCGAAAGTAGAGAGGAAAAGCAGAAGCCCTGAGCTAGAAGAACAGTGGAAGACAGTCCTGCGTCCTGCGGACGGTGTGCACAATTTGCATGACGGGTGTATAGCGGGGTCACGCGTCTCCGTGTTTGGGCAGTGCAAACCCTCTGGAGCATCCTCAGGGAGACAGAGGGCGGGGTCAGGCTCACCTACAATGACAACAAGGAAACTGAGAACACGAGGGAACTGATCGGAAAATGGCTCCACGTGGGTCTGCGTGGGGGGACGAGAAGGCAGGGCGCCCTTCCCTGGTCTGACCGGAGAAGAGCGGTCAGTTTGGCTTGGATGGTCAGCGCTCTACCTCCAGAAAGTTCTGAGCAGCACAGGGCAGGGTTGGTATGGCGGCTAGCATCTTTGTTGGCCGGACTGTCTTGCTCTCTCCCGCTGTCTAGGCATCATCACTGAGAGCGCCCCTTGCTTTCCCCAAAGCATCCGAGCGTGGATGAGGAGGTACACCCTGCCCGTCCAGGGTAGAGGTAACACTGCCTATGCCCACAACGAAAAGGCAGTAACAGATGATAAATGGCAACGAATATTTAGTATGACACACCTTACCACACCTAAGTGCAAAGGGTTTACTTCATTCTTTTATTTAATCAACGTTTATCGAGGGCTCTGATGTGCCAGGTGTTGTAGTAAATACCAAGAATACAGAGATGAATAAGCAGGGGCTCGCAGTCTTTATAACATTGGGCGCATTAATCAGGTGCTCAGGTGTGCATTTAGCCTGGCATCAGTCTCACATGGGTGTGAATTATCGGCCTCATTTGGCAAGTTAGGGGCCTGAGGCATAGAAAAGCAAAATGATTTTTACAAGATCAACAAGGGTTTGAGTCCAGGTCTTCTGAGCCTAAGTTCAGCCTTATTTCCAGGGCCGCACCCAGATACCTCGGATTCAGCATCTCTAACCCTGTAGAGCCTCACTTCCCAGCCTCAGCGATGCGCTTGGGCCAATCAAAGAAGAGTGTAATGTCTCCAGGGTCCTATCAGTTCACTGATCCTGCAGTAGAAAGGCTTCCTCCCTAAGAACGGGTTCTTGTGTTTTGGCTCTCGTGCCTAACCCTGCATTGGGAGGGGAAATGAATCCACGGTCGTAGTACCATCGCAGCCCTTGGTTCATTGTGTGGTCTTGGCCAAATCGCTTCCTATCTCTGGGCCTCAGTTTCCCCCCGTGACACAGGCTGAGCTGCTGCTCCACTCTACTCCAGGGTGGTCAGAGGCACGATGGTGAAGGAGCGAGGTGGTCGGGCAAAGACTACGGGGCACAGGTGAGCCGTGGCATTTCCCGACTCTCCCAATAGCTCTGAGTGGCCCCAGACGCGGTGCAGAGATGGTTCCAGGCTAGTCCTTCCTGAAGAGGTGACCCCTCGCTCCCACCATACCCCACACAGTTTTCCCTTTGGGAGAGCTCTGGGCCCGCCTCCAGACTGATGACTGACAGTTTCCTTTTCCACTGCTCCTTCTGTCCCCATGTCCCCACCCCTGCCCCGCCCCGCCATCACTGGAGGCCCTCTGACCTGCCCTGGCTATTTATGGTACCTTCTGGGGACCTAAATTCCTGGCGGGCTCCTGGCTCTCCTTTCCAAGTCAGAACAGTCCCCCCCACACTGGCCCCAGAATGCAGCAGCTAATCTGGGGGATCAGGTGCCAGGAGCCTGTCTCCTCCCCCTGCAGCTGCCACAACACTCTTTTTGGGGCTGGTATGCCCTGCCCCCACCTCACAATTAACCCTATTGGGGAAGTTCTGTCAATTCCCTGCTTGCACAGGAAGAAACTGGACAGCAAGGTGTGTGACCTTGTGTGACCTGCTGAAGGTCACACAAGGAGTCAGTGGGGTGCTGGGATTTGAACCCAACTCGTCAGCTCCAAGTTCCAGGCTTTTCCTACTGCCTGTGCTGCCTGGCAATCATGACACGGAGAAACGGCGTTAACACAGTCGTGGCTGCTGGCCTGACATTACCCTGAGCACCCGTAGCTTAACTCATCCCCTCGCGTGGATGCATGGGGTGGGTACTATTATGATGCCTGTTTATTTTATCTTATTTATTTTTGTGGTGCTGGAGATTGAACCCAGGGGCATTCTACTTCTGAGCTACCCCCCAGCCCTATTTTATTTTTTATTTTGAAACACGGCCTCGCTAAGTTGCTGAGGCTGGCCTTGAACCTGCGATCCTCTGGTCTCAGCCTCCCAAGTACTGGGATGCCACCGTGCCCAGCTTCTATACCCTTTTACTGACCAGGAAACTGAGACCTGGATGTGAGGTGACCTGCGTGGTGGCCCCGCTGGTGAGGAGAGCTGTTGCTTCCTGAGCAGTGCTTGTAACCCCCGCCACCATTTTGAGATCTCAGCTGTTGCCAGGACTCCTGAGGCCACCTGAGGGAGGGGGCGGATGGGTGGGAGGGAGCTGCAGGGTCAGCAGGAGTTCTTGCAGGGGGAGTGGCTCTTGCACGTATTTGGGCGGGTGTGTTGGGTGTAGAGACACCACACAGCTTTGAGGAGGGATGTTCCATAGGAAAGGAGACAGGGAGTTCCCCAGGCTGTCTCTGTGGGCCCTTGTCCCCTTCTGCAGGGGTGACAGTGGTTGGAGGGAGCCGGCGAGACCCCGGCGAAGCTGCAGCCTGTCACTCCTTGTCCCATTTCCTATGGACATTTGGGGGTTTTCCTGGTGGCCGAGAAGGAGGGGATGGGCCAGGCATGGCGGTTCCTTGGGTCTTGGCTGGGTGTGGAGCTGCCCTCCCTGGGAAGGGAGCAGAGAGGCCAAGGAAGGGGCTGGTGGAAAACAGAAGCCTCGCCAGGGAAAGTTTACATTCTCACTCTGAAAGAAGATGCCTCCGGGGTACGTTGATGGACTGGTTGGTTTATGTGCAGGGACAGCTGGGACCCCAACAGTGCGTTGCCCCAGAGACCCAGCCCAGGCGTGCCAGCCCCTCCGGTCACTACTGAGACAAGGTACACAAACAACAGGCAGGGCCAGGCACCAGACACCCCCTGGCAGGCAGGAGCCTGCCCCTCTGGCAACCGCTCTGTTGACATAAACATGGGATATCCAGGGCTTTGACCTGCCCTGCGGGGAGTGGGGGAGGCCAAGGGTCTCCCAGAGTCTGAGACCGGGATTGGGGAAGGCACCAGGATTACAGGGCAGGCTGGGGTTTTCAGTCTTCTTCTGGACAAGACAGAACATAGGCCTTGCTCCGCAGAACTCACCGCCCTGGACAAATGGGGACACCTAGGACTTCAGTCCCGGTCACGGCAGCCCTTCATTCTGGCGGCCACTCCTGGCGCCACCCAGCTCCCTGGTGCTGCCTGGCTCGAGTCTTTGAGAAAGTGATCTGATAAGAATCGTGCCCATTAAGGTGACTAATAGTGTTCCTCTGAAGGGGTGTTCGTAAGGCCAGGCAGCCTGCGGGACAAGCTCTGGATTCAACAATCAACTTTTGAGAGATCAGTTGCAGCCCTTAAGATGAAGGAAGTGTGGAGAGGGCGCAGGTAGAAGGACTGGGGCTTTCCTGGTGCTCCTGTGAGCAGTTCATTCCTGTGTGGCCGGGGGACCTCCCAGACAGACACTAGATATGAACGACGGCCTGAATAGACGTCACAGAGGCCATCGTGTGATCAGGGTGGCTTCGCCTGGCTTGCACGCGAGAAGTCTGAGTGTACAAGTGCTCCTGGGAGAAGTATGAGAGGGAAAGAAATTTTTTTTTTGTGGTACTGGGGATATTCTACCTCTGAGCTACACCCCCAGCCCTTTTAATTTTGTTGTTCTTAAAACAAGGTCTCACTAAGTTGCTGAGGGCCTCACTAAATTGCTGAGGCTGGCTTCGAACCTGTGATCCTCCTGTCTCAGCCTCCCAAGTACTGGGATTACAGGCATGCACCACCATGCCCAGCTGAAGGAAATGTTTTAGTGGGCTCTATCTGAGGAGCAAAGAAGAAGGTCGAGATCTGAGGGAGTCCCCAACCAAGTCAGGCTGTTGACCGAGTACTTGTGAACCGCTACTGAGGATCGTAGTAAAATACTTACAACAAAAGGGTCTTGTGGTTGTTTTCTGGAACTACAAGAAAGGGGAGCTCCGGGAAGACTCTGAAACTGGGCTTAGGGTGCAGGGGAGTTGCCAGAGACAGAGCGGATGATAGCCACCCACAAAGGAAGACAGGAGACTTCGAAGCCCTGGCCCGGAGCAGCCTCTGTGGCATCAGCGCCACCTGTCTGGGGGTCGGAGGAGCCGGAAGTGCACAGAAAAGACACTTCCTGCCTCTGCCCCCTGCTAGCCCAGCTGACCAACCTCGGTCCCCTGGACACACACCTACTAGTCTGCGCCCTCACCTCACCCCCCTATGTCTTCATTCTATAGAGACTGGCGAAGGGAGGAAGAGCAAGTGGTTTAGGGAGGACAGGAGGAACAAGGATGTGCCACCTCCCCTGGGTTTGCGGTTTTGCCTAGTGCCTCATGTCACCTCCGGTCACTGGCTGGGAGATCCGCACAGCCTTGTGACGAGCCCGTCTCTCCCAGCCACAGAGTGAGTCATGTTCAGATGCGCACTCGGAGGCACAGGGAGCAGTGCTCCCAAATACAGGGAAGCAAACGCACATGATCTGGATAGTAGAATCCTGGGGTGCATTGAACGAAAACAAGAGGAGCCATCGACTCTAGGTAACAAGAGGGAAGGGGCTGAGTGCAGGTGTGGCCAGGCTGGGCTCAGCACTGGGAGGTGGGATGGGGGAAGGGCAAGAGGGCCAGACATATTGGAGTCTGGAATTAGAGGCTTCCCCAGGAGCTGGTGCAGAGGGGATTTGGAAGGACCACTTTAGGGTCAGAGGATAAGAGTATGGGGTTGGGACCCTGCCCTTTCATGCCACATTTCTGCGTAAGGCCAAGAAGCCTGTTAGTTTGGTTCGTGCTATATTGGGTTGTCATGTCAGCCAAGGGGACAAGTCATGTGCCAAGCCCACATGAAGCTGCTTTCTAGGGCCAAGTCTGAGAAGCTGGAAGCATCTAGACCCTGGGTTTGCGGCTTCAGCTTCCCCTGGAGGCGGGAGTCATACCGTAGGCAGGCACATCTTCTTGGAGGGTCAGCTGAACTTGTGGAATCAGCTGATAACATGAACAGAATTGGAGGCAAAATTGTAATGCCTATATGAGATGATACTGATGGTAGTGGTAAGTGCTCTGGGACAAAGTTCATTTGTCCAAGGTCCCCTTGTGAGGATGGAGCTGGATGAGACCTGTGCCCTTGAGCCCATCTATTGCGGTAACTCCGGCGGGCGATCTGCTCCGTGGTTCTTGCCACGGAAGGTCGCTGCTCCCTGCAGCTTCCTGACAAATAGTCTGTGGTTCCTGCCACAGACGGTCGCTGCACCAAGCAGCTTCCTGACAAAACAGTCTGTGGTTCCAGCCACAGAAGGTCGCTGCACCAAGCAGCTTCCTGACAAAGCAGTCTGTGGTTCCAGCCACAGACAGTTGCTGCCCAGACAGCTTCCTGAAGTCTGTGGTTCCTGCCACAGATGGTCGCTGCACCAGGCAGCTTCCTAACAATGGTCTTCTCGCACGAAACAACACGAAGTCTGATATGGTAATTTGCAAAATAATTACATTTAATAATCGGGGGTCGGGGAGGAGATAGAGATGGCAAATTCTCCCGGAGCTCTATATCCAGGGCCTCATTTTTATAGGAATTTTAAGAGTTAATCAAACCCAGGAATCAGCAATTATCACAGGTTGCAGTAAAAATTAATCAAACAGAGATCAGCAATTATTTCAGGTTTCGGTAAGAATTAATCAAACAGGGATCAGCAATTATGTGACAAGCTTAGGGGAAGGAGGGATTGACCATTAGCACCTTGAAGATTACACCAGGTCCCTTGGAATCCGGCCAGCCAAATACCATGTATCCAAACTGGGCTGGTCCAAGATGATAATCTCAGTGTGCTTCTAGGACAGGCCTCGGCCCTCGACACCCATCCTCTGCCGATCAGGATTTATGGAGGAAATTTATAAATTTAAACGTCTAAACAGTTACATGTATAAATGGAGCTATGAGTTAAACTGAAAGCAGTTTTTATTTTGCGGTACTGGGGACTGAACCCAGGGGTGTGCTCCCTCCAAGCTACACCCCCAGCCCTATTTTTTATTCTTTATTTTGAAACAGGGTCTCACTAAGTGGTGGAAGGCCTCACTAAGTAACTGAGGCTGGCCACGAACCTGTGATCCTCCGGTCTCAGCCTCCCAAGTACTGGGATTACAAGCATGCGCCACCACGCCCGGCTAAAAGCAGGTTTTTTTATGTGCATGTGTGGTGATGGGGATGGACCCTGGGCCTTTTGCATGCTAGACAAGCGCTCTACCAATCAGCCAAAACCCAGCCCTAAATTTAACAATTTAAGATGAAGACCAGAGCCACATGAAGGTGCGAGATGGAGCCAGTCATTTTATGTGGGGCAGTGGCCAGGGAGCTAGTAGACCTGAGGAGGAGGCCACACGCTCCTGGTGTCAGGGGGTCTGGAAGTACTGCCCGGGCCGTGGAGCAGGTTGCACCTGCATCACAGTGTGTCCCAGACCAGGGACACTTCTCAACCAGGTGGTTTTCTGAAGCCCACTTCTGGAATGGCTGACATTTATTGAGCACTTACTCTGTGCCGTTATCTTATTGATTCCACCCCACAAATCTGTAAGGTTCTCATTTTACAAACGGGGAAAATGAAGCACAGATGGCTTGACGAAAGTTGCACCACGTTATCAGTTAATAAATGACAGAGTCAGTTTCCAACCCCAGGTTGGTCCCAGTCCAGAGCCAGAATCGCGAACCACAGCACCCTATTGCCCTCATTCCCAGGAGGATCTGACACCCCATGTGCGGCTGGGCTGGAGTCCACACCTCAGAGAGTACACAGGAGGTCACTGGGCCACACTTTCGAAGCATGCTGCCCTCCAGCAGCAGTTCTCCCTCTGCCTGCAGATTAGGACCCGGAGAAATCCCCCCAACTATCAAAGCCCTTGGCTTCCTTTTCAGTTGGTCCAGAGTAGGGGTGGAGTGGGGGTGGTAGTATTTTTTTAAAAGTGTGACAGTGTGTTCATTTAAACATTCATTCATTCAGTTAATTAAAGGCCTCTAAGATGGGCGTGGTGGTGCACGCTTGTAATCCCAGTACTTGGGAGTCTGAGACCGGAGGAGGATCCGGGGTTCACAGCCAGACTCAGCTACTTAGTGAAGCCCTCTGCAACTTAGTGAGACCCTGTTTCAAAAATAAAGAATAAAAAATAGGGCTGGGGGTGTAGCCTGGAGGTAGAATGCCCCTGGGTTCCATCCCCAGTATCGCAAAAAGAAAATAAATAAATAAATAAATAAATAAATAAATAAATAAATAAAAAAAAGGGCTCTGAGTATCTGCTCTGTGCCCTGCCCTGCCCTGCCCTGCCCTGCCCTGGAGCTGCAGATACAAAGGTGGGTGGGAGCTCTGTTTGCTCTCTGGGGATACAGTCTCTCCTGCTGGCAGAGGCTGCTCTTGGTGGAGGAGGGGAGGCTGCAGTTTCCCTCTGGCTGGGTGAGCTCTGGGAAGTGCCAGTTAGTTTCATTCCTGAATGATGCTGTCCTGCAGGCTCCCACCTGCGAGGACCCCAAAACTCAGTTCACAGAACCACAGACTGTCAAAGCTAAATGGGCCCTGGGAAAAGATCCAGGCCCAGGGCCCTTGAATTTAGTGAGCAGCTGACAAAAGTGCTGGGGAGCTTGTTAAATCTAAGCTGGGCACAGTGGTGCATGCCTGTAATCCCATTACTTGGGAGGCTGGGACAGGAGGATCAGAGGTTCAAGGCCAGCCTCTGCAACTTGGCAAGACCCTCAGCAACTTAATGAGACCCTATTTCAAAATAAAAAATAAAATAAAATAGGGCTGAGGGTGTAGCTCAGAGGTAGAACACCCTTGGGTTCAATCCCTGGTGCCGAAACAAGCAAGCAAACAAACAAACAAACAAAAACTCTAAAGATGCCAGGAGTCCACCACAAAAGTTCTAATTCATAGGTCCTGAGTGGGGTCCCAGGAGCATGCCTATTTTTAAAAGCTAAAAATGGCTCTGGTACGTCCAGGTATGGTTCGCGCTGTGCCTGGGGAGGTACTGGGAGTTCTAACAACATCGACACCAGGCCTCGTCCCCACAGAGTCTGACCAGTGTTTTTTTCTTTCTCTTTTTTGATTCTGGGGATTGAACCCCAGGCATTCTAACTCCGAGCTACACCCCCAGCCCCTTTTTTTATTTTGAAACAGGGTCTGGCTAAGTTGCTGAGGCTGACCTCAAATCTGCAATCCTCCGAGCACTGGGATCTTAGGCGTGCGCCACTGTGCCCTGCTCGGATTGGTGTTTTTAAAGCTTCCCTGTGATTCCACCACGCAGCAGGCGGAGGCCCCCACTGCAGGGCACCTGCTTGCCAGCTGCCCTTGTTTAGGACGTGGGGAGGCAGCCCGGGGACAGCCACTTTTGCCACCATCAGGGCTTTGAAACAAGAGCAGGGGAAACTAAGCGGAGGGAGGGGGCAGTAATTAAAAAGCCACCAAGAAGGTAGAGAAAGGGAGAAGCAAGAGAGAGGGCTAGATAAGACGTTTCTCCTGAACCCACTTCTCAGCACCCTGAGGCGTACATCCCCTTTTTCCTTATTATAATAGTAGTTAATTTATATAAAAAATTGAAAGTATAAGTACATGAAACAAAAAGGATCTGCAATCTTACTTATCAGAGAGAATCATGTAACATCTCAGCATGATGCACATAATACATTATACAACTGTATTATTGTTATAACTATGAATTTATAAAATATGGTATAAATTAATGTATCGAATAACATTGTTAGAAATAAATTCTCATGGCATCATAAGAAAAGACAGGTATTTGAAAATGGTTCGGCAAGGTGATTTACTTTTTGCAACAAGGGTCTTGTCACCAGGGAAGCCAGGTTACGCAAGCACAAAATAGCGCAAAGTTTGCCCAGTTTTTATCCCTAACGCAAATTTCTGCACCGTACTCCTATTGGTGGGAGCATGGTTTCACAGTCTATGCGGTAGGCTAATTCGTCTAGAACGGAATGCCAGGGAGAGTTGGCATGTGCAATTCTCAGGAGACGGTCCATCTTACAGCAAGACCTCACACAAGGTTACAAAATGATGGTTTTACAAAATGGAGTTACTTTATTTTTTTGGCAGTACTGGCAGTATTGAACCTAGGGACATTCTTCCTCTGAGCTACACCCCCAGCCCTATTTTTAATTCTTTATTTTGAAACAGGGTCTCACTAAGTTGCAGAGGGCCTCACTAAGTATCTGAGGCTGGCCGCGAACCTGCGATCCTCCGGTCTCAGCCTCCCAAGTACTGGGATCACAAGCATGCACCACCACACCCCGCTTGGAGTTACTTTAAATTAAGCTAATCCTTTGATAGAAAATAATTATATTCTCACAATTTGTAATATATAATTATAATTTTTTTTTGCGGTACTAGGGATGGAACCCAGGGGCATTCTACCTCCGCGCTACACCCCCGGCCCTATTTTTTATACTTTATTTTGAAACCGGGTCTCACGAAGTTGCGGAGGGCCTCACTAAGTAGAGAGAGAGAGAGAGAGAGAGAGAGAGAGAGAGAGAGACAGGGAGAGAGAGAGAGCTGAGGCTGGCCGCGAACCCGGATCCCCCAGTCTCCCTCTCCCAAAGTACTGGGATTACAAGCGTGCGCCACCACGCCCGGCTTATAATTATAATTTTGACATGTGATGTTAGTATCTGCTTTTGCTTTATTTTTCCATTTATGTGATGTTTCAAAAAGATTTTGTCTTGCAGGTAATTAAAACTCTTAAGTGCTAAACCATTATGCTGGGTTTGTACGTGGCGTGGAGTGGTGCCCACCCTCCCCCACGTGTGTCCACACACCTGCTCACGTGTGCCCGCTTGCACACCGGGAGGAAACCTCCATCCCCACTGCCGCCCGGATGCCACGCACTTACATGTTCATGTCACATCTGCCCTCTGAGTTGCTAACAGGATGTTGTCATTGAAGTGTCTTGTCATTCCCCTATCTCCAAATTCTAAGGAACAAGGGCACAAGTGGCCATATTGGGTATTAGCTCCAGAGCCTGCCTCCAGTCTCCCCACCGCCCTCCTCTCCCATGCCTGAGGGCCTCGGTGCCTCTCTCCCCTGTGAACCAGGGTTGGTATGCTGGACAAAGTCTGTCCCTCCACAGTCGGCCCTGTGCTCACCACCGGCTTGTACAGCAGCAGCGGGCACCGCAGGGCTGGGCAGAGGGCTGGGGTCCGCCTGCTGCCCCGAGAGCCAGGTCCCTCCACCTGTTTGCAGTGGCCTGGCTCTAAAAACCAAGTCCTGGAGCTCCGCGCTCCCCATGGGCGCCCACATGATCTAGCTGATGGTGAGCTGCAGGGCAGAGAGGCCAAGGGGCAGGGCAGAGGCCAGGTCCTTCTGCACCAGGTGGGAGGCACGGCCGTGGGGAGAGGGTGGCAGAAGCACTCATAGGGAGGGTGTTCCTCAGCGTCTGCAAGGGGCTCTCTGGCATAAGGACGAATGTGTCCGTGCATGCTAGGCAAGCACTCTACCACCCAGCTACATTCTCAGCCCTGCTAGATTCTTCTGGATGCCCAGAGGGAGCCCCTGGATGGAAGAGTTGAGGGTGTGACACTGTGAGCCTCCTGTGACAGCTTGGCCCCAGGCTACAACCCTATTGCTGCGTGTGTGGTCTCTGCATCATGCTGTGAACTAGCTCTGCATCTATGGCGGTGGAAGGAACCTTCTGATTTCTCCGCAGTGTTTCTGTAACCAGGATTGTTCCCAACTGAGACAAGCACCAGCCTAGGACATGAGTTCGTGATCCCCGAGTACGGACCCTGGATAGAGCCTGCTCGTTGGCGGGACCCTGCCTGGCTTGGAACTTGAGCTTGACAGACCTCTCACAAACCCTGGGACATCATGACTCAGTGGAGGTGGGTGGGGAATCCAGGGAGCTGGCCTGGTGCTTTCTAGAGAGTCCTGCCTCCCAGGAGCCCTGAAGAGGAGCCGGGAGGGTGTTCCTGTCTGCTGGCAAAGTCCAGTCTCCTGTGTGACTCAGACTGAGGTTGGCTCAGCAGAGGCTAACTCCACCTCTTTGTTCCCTGTTGAAGTTTTGCGTGCCCCTTCCTTGCTTGCTGTGTAGGCCTGAGGTCTCCTTCCCAGGCTGGCGGCTCTCTCCTTGTTCCTTCCTGACATCTCTTCACGCTGGGGAGCGGGGCTCTGTCCCAACCTCTCACCTCCACCCAGGGAAGGAAGCAGAAGGGAGGGGGTGCAGGCAGGGACAAGAGACTAGAGTCATCAACTGAAAGCAGAGGAAGCTACTTCTTATCTTTTCTTGTTTATTAAGTCGCGTTTTATTTTTGATTATCACATAATAATTGCGCATATTGGCGGGGTACAGTGTGCTGTTTTGATACATATATACATTTTGTAATGATGAAATCAGGGTAATTAGCATATCCATCACTTCAAACACTTGCCATTTCTTAGTGGTGAGAACATTTACAATACTCTCTTCGGGTGATTTTGAAACACACAAGGCATTATCGTTAACTCTAGTCACCTTAGTATGCAATGCAGAGCAGAACTTAGTCCTTTCTAACTATAACTTTGTACCTGTTGGTCAACCTCTCCCCCTCTCTGCCCCCTCTCTGGTCTCTGATACTGCGCTCCTAATGCTCGGAGCAGCACTAGAGCAGACATGGAGGCCCCTAAGTGTCCATCACCAGATAATGGGTAGAGAAATGGGCACCCCCTCACACACACACAGTAGAATGCTATTCAGCTATAAAAAGCAGAATGAATCTGGTCATTTGTGACACATGAATTAAGGTAGACGCACAAAGACAGGTACCACCAATACCACTCATGCAGAATCTACAACAGTTGACCTCATAGAAGCGGAGAGCGGAAGAGCGGAAGCTACTTGATTTCTACGGGGAATGATGACTCGGAGTTCGCCATGGCTCCTCAGCTACAGGAGGCCAGACCACGGTGACAGCAGTTACCACTTATCAAGCACCCGTTCCATGGCAGGTGCTTTTCATTTCCCAGCTCAGTAATGACAATTATTATATGACTCTCAGCATTTGACAGACAGGAACTGAGGCTCTGAGGGGTTAAGTAACTTGCCCAGGATTACACGGCCAACATGCGGGTCACCTGGACTCCACGTTGGCAGCCTGGATCCAAAATACATCCTCTTCCCTCGCAGCTGGTCATTTGTTCAGCAAGGCTTGCTTTGCGGAACACCTGCTCTGCATCAGGGTGCACCAGGAGCTGAGGGACAGCAGTGAACAGATTGGGGGGCCCTCTCCTCGGGGAGCTTTCGTTCTAGTGGTGCTGTCTTCCTGCTAGGGTTCCTAAGGACTAGGGCTGAAAAACAGCCCCAGAGTTCTGCTCTGGCCCCAGGGGCAGGTCCCGCCAACTCTGAGTGTGGGGAGCAGAAAGAGCAGGGGGTGGGGGGGAGGGACTGAGCATGGCTGACCCTCTCTGTGCCTCTCTCCACCTCTCCCCTGTGCTGTCCCAATGCTTCCAGCCTGCCTGCCTGGCTGCACTGGCTTCTTTGAGCTAGGGCTTCTTTGAGCTGCAGAATCTCAGACCCTGACCCAGACCCTACAGGACCAAGCCTACACTTAAGGAGATCTCCCAGGTGGCTCGTGCACACTTCCCAGCCTGAGATGCTCTGGCTAAGGCTCCTCTTCCTCTTACCTTCTGCCTTTTTTATTTTTTATTTATTTATTTATTTATTTTTGTACTGGGGATTGAACTCAGGGGCATTCTACCACCAAACTACACCCCCAGCCCCTTTTTAATTTTTTTTTAAATTTTGAAACAGGTTCTTGCTAAGTTGCTGAGGCTGTCTTCAAACCTGCGATCCTCCTGTCTCAGTTTCCCAAGTACTGGGATCACAGGTGTGCACCACCACGCCTGGCTTACCTTCTGCATTTTAACCATCTCTGGCTGGGGCCTGCCACTGGCCAGCAGAGGGCACTGGAGGGAGGGTTTCGAGGGGCAGCACCTGTACCCAGGTGGCGCTCCCTCTCCTCTCCCTTGCAGACTTGCGCTGGTAGTCACTGACTTGCGGGATCCTGGACTACTCCCCTGCCTCCGCTGGACTTTGCCAACAACAAGGATAGACAAGGAGACTCTCCCCACCCTTCCTTAGGGCTGGAGGCAGGACTCTGCCGGGAAGAACCGGGCCACACCTACCTGCTTCCCCACCCACCTCCGCCAGGTCTGGCTGAGCTCTCTGTTTCTCAGAGGAGGAACTACAGTTCTGGGGCAAGCCAGCAGGCTCTGAGAACAATTAGCAAGGTGAGCAGCTCCCCCTCAGTGGGGCAGTTGGGAAGGGGTGGGCACTGCAGTGGGGTCACCTGAGGTGCAGGGGAGGGGCCAGGCCAGCTCAGCAGACCTGCCAGAGTGTGGGGACCCTCTGTGGGAGGAGGGAGGAGAAGAGGACTTGGGGAAGGGCGCTGCTGATGGGTGCTGATGGTGTGATTCTGTGTACTGTGGACATGTCCACAGAGCTGATGAATGCTGCCCATGACTTGGGCAAGGACTCTTCCGTCCCAGTACTTTTGATGTCCTCCCTTAATAACTGGAGACCTGTCAGGAGTTGGGGAGGCACCGTGAGAACCGTGAGGCAGGGGAGGGTGGAGAGTTGAGGGGTGTGAGCAGGACTTCGCAGTCTGGATCTTGGTGCTGGAGAAAGCAGCTGCCTAAGGACAGGTGACGGCAGCGTTAGAAAGGGCCCCGCTTTTCAGAAATGCTAGTCAGGATGATCTAGGGCCCAGGGCGAGACGAACTGGAGGGATGGGTAAGGGGGAGTCCAGGCCTGGAGTGGGGAGCCTCCAGTCCACACTTGAATGGTGATAGTGCTATAGATTCTATTCAGCAAAACTAATTGATCCTGGCCCCTCCTGGGGCCGGGGCGTGGATAGAGTGAGGTTCAGGCAGTCTGGTAGAGCTGTCAGTCTGGGATGCCCAGGGCCGAGCTGGGGGAGGAGCTAACCTGCTTCAGGCCGGCTAAATGAAAGCCTTCCCGTGAGGCCCCGGGGGCTCTGGGAGTGGTACTTACCAACTGGCCCGGGTAGGAGGCTGGGCCAGGGGACACCCTGCACCACCCAATGGGATGAGAGGAATTTGGACTCTGGTCTTTGGAGGCCCCAGGAAGGTTATTGCAGTAGACACAGAGCGGGTCTCCTCCTGGAAGGCAGGGGGTGAGGGGCCTCAGTCCCCAAGGAACTGCAGGTTGTGCCTTTAGCGCCTTCTATCTGTTTACTTTTGTTTTTCTTCTTTCTTGTTCAACTTCGTTCCCTCTAGAGGAGGAGAGGAAGAGACCTGGGGAAAAGGAGAGGCAGGGAGAGGAAGGTGCTCCTGGAAGTCCTTGTCTTCCCTCTCATCCTCCTTTTCTGTCTTCAGTTGTTGCTCTAGAATCCCCCATCTGTCCTCACCAAGGGGAGAACACTTGGCGTGAAATGGAGATACAAACTTCATCAGTGACAGCTACTGTTATCACAGTTAAAATGATTACTAATGAGGAAAAATCAAAAGTGTCGGATGGGACATAAGGAGCAGCTGCGCCCCACCCAGCCTCCCAGCAGCCCCGGGGCGCTGCCAGCTTACCTGGTTGACTGGTGCGCCCGCAGCTGGCTGGCTGACCGGGACCGCGCCCTGGCCGCAGGGTTGGGTCTGAAGGCCAGGGGAGCCGCGTCAAACCTCCCTCCCGTCCGACCACATTCTCAGTGAGAACGCCCCAGTAGCCAGTGTTGAGGATACAGAGAAGCTTCTGTCCCTGTCTGGAAGGATCTAGAAAGGGGCTTAGTTTCCTGGGTCTTGAGGAAGGAAAGAAGCAGGCCAAGCCTCAGGTCCAGGTGGGTGGAGTGGAAGACGGGAGCGGAGGAATGGGAGGCAGCGCTTGTCCAGTGCAGACCCTGGTGAATCAGCCAGAGGGGCCTCTGGGGACTTTGAAGGAGGACATCGTGCCTTGCAGAACTCAGCCACCCAGGAGGACGGATTCCACTCCCTGAGCCGCTCCCAGAGAGCCCAGGAAAACGTCATCCTCGTCACCCTCGGCAGGACCGAACTGCTCACATGCACAGTCCGTGCTCAGCATTCCCCTTGAGAGGGGAGGCCACACGTGGCAGCATGTAATCAACAGCCACTCAGCATGGGGGTGGCGCGGGGAGAGACTGCGGGGAGACTGCAGAGCAGGAGGGGTCCGAGCTGGGAGATAAGGCAGCAAGGAGGCTAGGGATGCACTGGGGGGCGTCCCCGCAGAGGGTGGGGTGTTGGAAGTCAGAGGACTTTAAGAGGGGAGGCTGAGGGGGTGGGAGTGATTCAGGAAGGGCTGACATTTGTACTGGAGGTGTCCACCCTGTAACCAGGCGAGCCCTGCCTTCCTCCAGCCTCACTCTCCGCCTCCACCTTTGTTTTTCTTTCTTCTCCTTTCTCTTCGTTTCTCGCTTCTACTTTTAACTGTTGTTCCATTGTATTGTGTGTACCTTGGGACCTCTCTTTCTGCAGAAGGAAGGGCAGAAAGAGACAAACACGCGTGGACTGTGCTTTATCATCTGCAGGCGCTTTGTACGTGATCTCCCCCATCCCCACAATCACCGAGACATCTCCCACTTTTCATAACCTCAAAAAAGAGTGGCAACGTTTACACGAAATACACACATGGTGGGCACAAGTCAAAGAACGCAGAAGACAGAATTTAAGAAAATTCACAGTCCTTGTTCACACAAGGATTCTCCTTCTCCACGCCTTTCTTTTAGTCGTGACCGATGGGAATAGTTTGGGGGTGTACTTTCCACACCTGCACTGTCCAAGCACGAGTCACTAGTACTCATGGCTACGGAGCACTGGAAATAGAGCAAGTCCCCGTTGAGATGTGCCATAAGTGTAAAATACACATGGAGTGCAAAGATTTGGTATGAAAAAAGAATCTCACTAGTAAGTTTATATTGCTTGCCTGCTGAAATACATTTTAAATGTATTGGGCAAAATAAAAACATCAATTTCTCCTGTTCCTTTTATTTTTTTTTGGGGGTGGTGCTAAGGATTGAACCCAGGGGTGTTCTACCTCCAAGCTACACCCCCAGCCCGATTTCATTTTTTTGTTGTTTTTTTTTTGACATGGGGTCTTGCTAGGTTGCTGAGAGTCTCGCTATGTTGCTGAGGTTGTCCTCGAACCTGTGATCCTCCTGTAGTGGGATTATAGGTGTTTCCTTTTACCCTTTAATGTGGTCATTAGAACACTCAAAATAGCATATTTGGCTCACATTGTATTTTTATTGCACACCGCTATTCCAGACTTGTCTCTATCCATTTATATTTACACACACACACACACACACCACACTTTCTTTCTTTACAGTTCTGGGGATTGTAAACTCTTGAATGCTAAGCATCCACTCTCCCACTGAGTATTACCCCTAGCCCATACTTATTTTTACAGTAATGAGATCAAAGGATGCCTGTGTCTTGCTTTTTTTTTTTACTTATAGATTTTGCTGTATCAGCACTTGTAGATCAAAGTGGATTATCAGCACTTAATAGATCAAGGTAGAATTTGTGTGTGTGTGTGTGTGTGTGTACATGTGTGTGTATGTGGTACTGGGGATTGAACTCAGGGCCTCACGCTTGCTAGGAAAGCTCTGTACCACTGAGCTACGTACATCTCCAGCCCCCCTTTTTAAAAAATTTGAGACTGGGTCTTGCTAAATTTCCTAGATTGGCCTTGAACTTGTGACCCTCTTGCCTCAGCCCCCCAAATTGCTGGGATTACAGGCATGGTCCATTGTACCTGGTCAAGGTAGATACTTGGACGGACAAGGACCCTGAGATATACTAAGCAATAGGACAAGCTTCCCAGCCACAGGGACTTAAGATGGCATTGCAACCCACAGCCTCCAACTCCAAACCCACGTGCTTTCTGCCTCAGAGTTTACCTTGTTGTCCTAGGTCATGGGAACCATGGAAGGTTCTAGAGTAAGAAAGAGAGAGGTGAAGGTCTGTTAAAGCAGTTGATCTGACTGGGGTGTGCAGGGCGTGCTGGAATGAAGATAGCTTGCTCCCTCGTTGCAGCCACATGGAAGCCAAGTCTTGACCTCTAGGACTTTTTTTTTAAATTAAAAAAAATTTTTTTGATGGTACTGGGGATTGAACCAGGGGCATTCTACCTCCAGGCTACACCCCCAGCCCTATTTTTTTTTATTCTTTATTTTGAAACAGGGTCTCACTAAGTTGCAGAGGGCCTCACTAAGTAGCTGAGGCTGGCCGCAAACCCAGATCCTCCGGTCTCAGCCTCCCAAGTACTGGAATTACAAGTGTGCACCACTACGCACGCCCGCTGACCTCTATGACTTAAAAGGCTTAGCCTGGCCCTCACCCCCTTTCCCCAGGCCCTTGGCCTTGGCTAGCACCGAGTGACCAGGCGATGCGCCCCCAGGAGACGGCCTTCCAACCCTCCCAGTTCCTGCTGCTTGTGGGTGTCCCAGTGGCAAGTGCCCTCCTTCTGCTTCAGTGCCTTCGATGGTACTGTCCTCGGTGGCTGCGGGGAGCCTGCTGGAAGCCAGATGGTCAAGAAGAGCCGGTGTCCCCGTCCACACCGCTACCGGAGTACGAGGACCCGCAGCAGTGCCCGCCGGCCACACTGCCAGAGATAGCCGCCTTCTACCAGGAGCTGCACACGCCCACCCAGGGCCAGACCATCACCCGCCAGCTCATGAACAAACTGCTGGTGTTTGCTGCGCGAGAGGTGGATCACCGTGGAGGTTGCCTGATGCTCCAGGAAATGGGCATTTCCCTGCTCATCCCGCCAGGTAGCAGCTCCCAGAACCCTCCTCAGCCTATGTTGTTCAGACCGTGCACTTGGGCTCCACAGCTGAGGGAGGGAGCACCCTTCATTGACATCTTCATAGTTTTGAAAATTGTTTGTATTTCTAATATAACCTTATCAACTCCAAAGACAGGCATATCTCCTAGGACAACTTCCTGGAAGTGGAAGTAAAGCGCCTGTACTAATGACTCAGTATGATAGGACAATTCTCCAATAAAAGAAGGGAGAGAGCCGGGTGTGGTGGCGCACGCTTGTAATCCCAGTACTTGGGAGGCTGAGACAGGAGGATCTGGGTTCACGGCCAGCCTCAGCTACTTAGTGAGGCCCTCCGCAACTTAGTGAGACCCTGTTTCAAAATAAAGAATAAAAAAATAGGGCCGGGGGTGTAGCTCAGAGGTAAAATGCCCCTGGGTTCAATCCCTGGTACCACAAAAAAAAAAAAAAAAAGAAGGGAGAGCACGGTTTGCAAATCTACATGAGGCAGGCTGCGGCAGCCCTGGCAGGAATGGCGGTGACTGTCTCAGGATGACACCACACTGCCTCCTGCATCCCCCGGGCATCCTCTTTTCCTGGCCTCCTGCCCCACCCCTCTCACTCTGGCTGGCCTCTTTCAGAGGTGGGGCACCTGCCATCTCCGCTCTCCATCTCCCCAGGTGCGGTGGCCGTGGGCCGCCAGGAACGGGTGTCGTTGATCCTGGTGTGGGACCTGTCAGATGCCCCGCCGCTGGCCAGATCCCAGGGGCTGGTGAGCCCTGTGGTGGCGTGTGGCCCCCATGGGGCCTCCTTCCTGAAGCCCTGCACCCTCACATTCAAGCACTGTGCCCAGCAGCCCAGCCACGCTCGCGTCTACAGCAGCAACACCACCCTGCTGGACGGCAAGGCCTGGAAGCCGCTGGGCCGGCCGGGCGCCCACACCTCCCGGGACGAGTGCTGCATACACCTCTCCCACTTCAGGTGCGCGCGTGCCCGTTGGCCTGCCTCCCCCACCCTTTTCTCTGTGTGCCTCGTCCTCGCTTCTCTGCATAGAGCTGCCCCTTTATCTGTCCGGGCTGCTCCGCAAATCCCTTATCCTGCTGCGTCCCTCTCTGGGCCCTCTTTCCTCGGGCTATGACTCGTTTCTCTCCAGCGCTGTCCAGGACTGTATCCCACTGCCGTCTCTGCCTGTCTGGAAGTGTCTGACTCAGCCCCACCCTCTGTCTAGAGGGGTCTGTCCCAGTCCCACCCCGGGTCTCTCTACAACCGTCTCTACCTGTGCCTCGCTTCAGGTAGAAACTGTCTAGGGCAGTTTCTCCCCTCCAGCTCCGTCCCATGCCTCCTCCATCTCTCTGCCTCTCTAGGACCTCAGGTCCTCTGCCTCCACATTTCCTTGCCACCTCTTGAGCAGGGCAGCGCCATGCGTGGACCCCTCCCAAGCGTGAGGAGCGAGCCCACCTTCCCCCTCTCCCCGGCCACAGAACACCCTGCTCCCCACGCGACAATGGTGCGGAGACACGCTCCCTTTTCAACCCCCTAGCAACCCACCCGCAGGAGGTCCTCCCCACGTGTCCCATGTCCCTCCCCTCCTTAAAGGCTGGCGCAGAGGCTCCCCGGGTGACGGGAGCCTGGCGGTAGGTGCGCTGGGGTCTCTGCCTCCCCTGCCCACCGCGCATGAGTCTCTCTGCCTCCGCCTTCCCCTGCAGCCTCTACACCTGTGTGCTGGAGGCGTCTGCGGGGCAGGCCGTCCGCAAGTGGTTGCAGCTGGCCGTGTTCTGCTCCCCGCTGGCCCCTGGGCAGTCCCACCTGCAGCTGCGCGTCTACTTCCTGAACAACACGCCCTGTGCCCTGCAGTGGGCCCTGACCAACGAGCAGCCCCACGGCGGGCGTCTGCGCGGGCCCTGCCAGCTCTTCGACTTCACAGGGGCCAGGGGTGACCAGTGCCTGAAGCTCAAGTACATCTCCGAGGGTGAGGGAGGCGGGTCTGGGGGACCGGTGAGAAAGAGGGGTTCAGGGCCTCCCCCAGGGTGGGCATTCTTTCCTGGACTCCTGGGCTGGCAGCAACCTCGAGGAGACCCCCATCTTCCGCTGCTGCCTCTAGGGGACCCTAGGCTTTGCCTACTCCCCACTCAGCCCTTGCCACCCATCCCAGGACAGGGTGTTTCTGGGTGGAGGTGGGGAGAGGTGTAACACCCTGCAGGAGCGGGGACTGGGGGAAGGGAGAGGCCCTCTTTCCCTTATGACGTGGGCTGCTGACACTGCCCAGGGGCACACTGCATTTGGTGCACATGTTTGGCAGGGCCAGGTTGCTTCTGGGAGTAGGGTGAGGGATGCGAGGCTGCAGGTAGGTATGTGGTATAGAAGCAATGCCACTTGGGGCCCCTGCCCCGGCTCTGGGGGTTCCCATCACTGGAGGCCCTCCCCCACCCCACAACCTCTGTAAAGACTGGCGGAAGTTCCGCCCTCTGAGGCCCTCTGCTCTCTGTCCCTCCCCAGGTTGGGAGAATGTGGATGATAGCAGCCACCAGCTGGTTCCCCATCTCCACATCTGGCATGGAAAATGCCCCTTCCGCTCCTTTTGCTTCCGGAGAAAAGCAGGTAGTTTAGGAGCCCCGAGCCCACCTCCTTCCCCCGCCTCCCTTGGCACCCCCTAAGCCCCATACTGGGCTGTGCACATCGACTAGGCGAGGAGTCACAGAAGGCCTTGGTAGAGAGAAAGGCAGAGTGTCCCGCCCCCTCCTGCAGTCTTTCCCTCTCTCACCTGCCACTTTCCGCCCTCTCTTTGTAGCCAATGAGAGCGAGGACTGCTCAGGATTAGTCAATGAGATCATCGTCACCATGCACACCTTCCAGGATGTGAGTTGTTGCCATGGGGCAGAGGAGGGCGGGCTGTGGCGGGAGTCCTGCGCAAGGTGGGTGAGGTGTCTGGTTCTAATCGTAGGATCAAGTAGGGGGAGATGGTGTTTTCCCCAGAGCAGCCATCCCAGCTCTTTGAGGGACTTAGGCCAACTGGCCTCCAAGTTACCCTCCATCCCCAACTCCCTTATCTATCAATGGATGAATCTAATAGGAGAAGCAAACCTTAGATTAGCCCCTTCTCCCAGCCTAGGGGCCTGGGGCAGCAAAGACCCATGCTTCCTTCTAGGCTGACCGTCTACACCCAAGAGACGAGGCTTGCTATCTTCATTGTGGGAGTGACCAGGAAGGGGGTGTTGAGTAGGTGGGATGGGAGCTAGGCATCTTCCCCCTCCCTCCTATAGCCTCAGGGAAGAGATGAAGGAAGCAGGGTTGAGAGTCTTTGGGGGAACCATAGAGGCATCTTAGTGAAAGGCAGGCAGATAACCTCTCATGTCACTTGGGGCGGAAAGTTGGATGGAGAGAAGGGGGCCCAGAAGCCAGAGTTCAGTATCTCTGTTATTGGATGACCTCCTCTGATCCATGGCACCCTCCCGGACTTCTCCTGGTAGCTTAAGATGCACCCTCTTTGGGTCTTCATGTTCCAATTCTCAAAGAACTCAGTGGGCAAACTTAAGGCTGAATACGGGGTTCTGGGGTCAGGGAAGCAGAAGGTAGAAGATGCTGGTTTGCTGGTTGGGGTGGGGTGTATCTCCTGGTAAAGTGGCTCTGGGTGACAGGCTGAAGGAGACGCACAAGGAATGAAGGTCCACCCCCGGGGTCTTATTCAGGTTTTGACCCCTAAGTGTGTTCCCTGCCCCTCTGTGAACTCAGGGCTTGGAAACCAAGTACATGGAAATTCTCCGGTTCCAGGCATCAGAGGAGGAACCGTGGGCAGCACCGCCCCCTGTCTGCCAGCCACCCCCATGCAATAGGTGAGGCCAGGGTTGCTCCAGCCGCTTCCCGGGGGCGGCACCTGCAGGGAAAGTGAGCATTTGGGGTTTGTGTGCGAGAACCAGACTGGGTCTCTTTGGTCCCTCCCTCTAAGAACACCCTTTTCCCCGGCTCAGGCTGCCCCCTGAGCTCTTCGAGCAGCTGCAGATGTTGTTGGAGCCAAACAGCATCACCGGCAATGACTGGCGCCGGCTGGCCTCCCACCTGGGGCTCTGTGGCATGAAAATCCGGTAAGGAGCGGGAGGTCTGCAGATGGAAGTGGGGGGTGTGCTGGGCTGGGGTGACCTCAGGACACTCCGGGGACTGGATCACAGACAAGGGGATACTTCTAAGTCCAACAATGGCTACTCCTCCCCCTGTGCCCCATTAAAGGGCAGCTTTTTGTATTGATCACTATCTCCTCAGTACCTAAGCGATGCCTGGCTCGTAGTTAGGTGCACAGTAAATCTTCAACAACAAATCAGTTATCACGCAAGTCATTGGGTGCTAATGAGCGCTCCTGTGCCACAAAGCGAGGAGCAGTGCGGCAGGTTACAGGGTAAAGAGTGCAAAGATGGATGCCTGGCACGTGTTACTCAATAAATATCAGCAGTCATGTGCAATGTGCTGTGGTCCCTGTCAAGGAACTCACAAAGAATCAGTAGAACAGTTCTGAGCTGGGGCCTGGAACCCAGGCCATGAATGCAGTAGTCAAGGAAGAATTCACCCAGAGCTGGACCTTGAAAACAGTGGATTTAAAAACCAGCCATTTAACTGGGTGAGGTGGTGCACACCTGTAATCCCAGTACTTGGGAAGCTGAGACAGGAGGATCACAGGTTTGCAGCCAGCCTCAGCTACGTAGCAAGACTCTCAGCAACCTAGTGAGACCCTGTTTCAAAACAAAAATTATAAAAAGGGCTAGTGGTATAGCTCAGAGGTAGAATGCCCTGGGTCCAATCCCCAGTGCTACAAAACAAAACCCAGCCATTTGTATAAGCATTTATCAAAGACCTACGATGTCCTGCTAAGCACAGGATACGAGGTGAGTGACCTATGCTTCCAGTTGCCAGGAACTCATACTCTATGTAGTAAGGGACACAGAGAATTTAAAGTGTTCCTTGCACCTTCTTGTGTGTCCAACATTGCACACTACGTTGGGAATGGCGGAAGCAGGAAGAGCTGAGCTCTGACCAGAGGCTGCAGGACGGTCTCCCCGGGAACCAGGGATTATGAAGGGCTCCAGTGAGGGGGCGAAGGGAAGAGGAGAGCACCCATTCTGTCTGAGGGGAGCAGTGAGGCGGTTGTGGGTGTGATGTATGCGAGGTGGGCCAGGGCCAGCCCGAGGAAAGGAGGTTGAGGGGGAGGAGAGGAGCAAGGGGCAGAAAGGCAGTGTGGTGTGTGGGTGAGCCCGAAAGTGAGGAGTGGGGCTCCTTAGTAGGCCAAAGTGACTCTAGAAAGCTGTTGAGCAGTGGATAAAAGCCACGGTTGGAGCAACTGCTTCCTAACTGGTGTGCAGGATGCTGTGGCTGGGGTTGGGGGAGAAGGGAGCCAGTTAGGAGCCTGGTTAAGGCAGGGGTGTGTCACAGCGCATCAGGGACAGATAGAGGTCCTCTCATCCAAGGAGTAGGGCCCAGCGAGTTGGCCTCTGAGCCACGACAATCTCAGGTTTCAAAGTCCCGGGGCCTGGGGACCACCTAAGTGCCCCCAGGAGCTAGAGGGGGGAGGAATGCTGAGCAGAGATGGGCGTGCGGGCCTGGAGCAGACCGGAGCCTCCTGGCACGCTCCTCCCCACCCGGCCAGGTTCCTGTCCTGCCAGCGCAGCCCTGCGGCGGCCATCCTGGAGCTGTTCGAGGAGCAGAACGGCAGTCTGCAGGAGCTGCACGACATCATGACCTCCATGGAGCGGCTGGACTGCGCCTCCGCCATCCAGAACTACTTGAACCACACGCCGGGTGGCAGCCCGGCCCCGGCCCGTGGCAGCGCCTGGGAGAACCAGGGCCTGGAGCTGGACGAGAAGCTCTGAGCTCCCGCCGCAACGCGGGCGGGGACAAGTGTGCCCCTGCGCCCAGGAGGAATGTGGCAGCTGTGACCCATGCGCCCGTCACATTCCACAGAGCCCCCGGACCCTGCCTGGGGCCGCCCAAGCAGGCTGGGACCCCTCGCCAGCCTCCTGTGTCAGGACCGCCTGGGCACCCCACCAACTTTGTCTGCGTGCCGGTCCCTCCTGGCCAGCAGAGGGCGCAGGAGCCCAGGAGATGGCCACGGCCCGGCCCGTCTCCTGGAAGCTGTTCAACAGACCAGCCCACTGCCTGGTGGCCCTGGGGGCACTCCCGGGCCACCCTTCAATCCTCAGATATTTATTTACTGAGCACTTAGTAAGACCCAGCACTGGGCTGGGATCTGAGGAATACTGCAGTCTGGGAAGTGGGGCCTGTAGCTTTGGCAAGCACACAGCCCTCTTGTGGGAATCAAGATGCACTCCCAGGACAGAGGGAGGGCTAACTTCCGCGAGGTAGGCGATGTGCTTTGCTGGGAGTTGAGGGAGGGAGCAGAGCGTGGGCTGGAACAAGGAGAAGGCTCCAGGCAGGATGTTGGGAGACATATTTAGGTTTGTTTAGGGGGAAGAGGCTGCCTGTGCAGGAAGGAGCCACGAACAAGCACCGAGGGTCAGAGGTGTTGAGGGAGGGCGACAGGAGGGCTCCAGCAACATCTGGAGGTGGGCACGTTCGCTGTCTACCGTCCTTTCTCCCTTCCTTGACTCTTCATGCTCTGGCTCATGCCCCGTCTTCCCCTCTCTGCCATGATCTCTCCCATAAAACATTAAAGCGGAGACGAAACCTCAAGATTAGCATTCTTGCCCAACTCTTCTATCTCTTCATCTCCTGCCGTGTGAGTTTTGAGTCCTGGACTTCATTCTTCTGTCTGTTTCCCACAGTCCTCCCAGCTCTGTATCCGCAGCGTGCCGTTCTACTCGACACCTTCCCATCTTTTGTCTCTACCTCGTTGCTAGGCCCTGCCTTTGCTGGTTTCTTTCTCTATCTGAAATCTTCAGTCATTCCCCTCAGGCAAGTTTCTCCAAACCAATGTTATGTATCAACGACTATTGGAAGAGACCCAGGCTACTATAGGAATGAATGATCGGGGGATATTTTCCCCGTGGACCAAGATCCAGATAAGGGCCAGGAAATAAAGAACAGGGATTGAGGAACACCGTACTCAGTCAACAGATATTTATTCAGTACCTACTGTGTGTCAGACACTGTATACAGAAGACATGAATAGGCTGAATCCTGAAAAGAGACCAGAGAGTTTGACTCAGTTCTCAAAATGCTTTTGTTTGCAGACAGGTGTTGTTTTTTTGTTCCAGGGCGGGCAATCTCTCTAGTAACACTCACAATTTGCTTCTGTATTTAATTAAAATATTAATGCTTTTTTATGATGAATAATATTGTGTAGTAAAATATGAAAATTGCCTTTCTTTGTTACCAACTGTATTTTGCTCAGACCGGTAAATTCAGATGTGGGTATGAATAGTTTTATGTGGTTGAATTATACCTGTGGAGAGGGATTGGAAGGAAACATTTTGCAGGTTGTGCTTTCAGTATGAATATCGTCCAGCGTGGTAAATCAGGCAGGTTCGCTTCTCTTTCTTAGCAGACTTTCAGAGCTGGGCCCTTCCGTCCCCTCCCTCTTCCTCTAGCTCCACTTGTCCTCTTCCACCCTTCTCCTCATTGTCCCCGCCACCAGGGGCTGCCGGTCACTCCAGGTTGGAGCCTTGTCCTGCTTGACTCGGGGTTGGCCCATGAAGAGCACCTTCCTACCTCGCACTCCTCCGTTTCCTGTGGCCTCCCCTAGGTCCGTCCCTGCCCTCCAGCCCGATCAAAGCACCTTTGTCTTCCTTCCTACCCTGGAACAAATCATGTTAAGGGTTTCAGGTCTCTGGGAATCATGAATAGAAGCCACAGCGGTTCCTGGGATGGGATAGAATGCTTTCTGGACCTACCCCTGGGTTCCCAGGGCCGGCAAAGGGAGGCTTGGGGACACTGGGGTAGGTACAAGCTGTACCAGTCCCGTAGGGGAGACCCTTCTTTTCTCAACTCAAACCCAATCGCAGGTGTTTAGTGGCACCTGATGCCTGGAGAGGGTGTGTTCCAGTGAGCGTCAGGAGCCTTAGCGCTCAGCCCTGGCTCTTGGGCCGCCTAGAACAGCTCCCATGTCTCTGGGCTTCAGCCCCTTTACTCTTGGAATGGAGCGACCATATTGGAGGCTCTTCAAGATTCCCTTTGAGTCTGCAGACTGTGCAGAGAGAGCACACTGGTGACCCAGGGGCATCTCTCCTTTGTGTGTTGCCTTTGACTAGAACAGTTGAGCACTGCCTGTGGCCTCACCCCAGCCTTTTCCTTGAAATGTTGACTGCCTAGTCCCCAAAAACAAATTCATGACTTTTGCTCTTACCTGGCATAGAGGTCCATGTCTAAACTTCCTCCTGTTGGGGTGAGTGGGGTGGGGCCTGGGTCTGTAGTTAGAGCCCCTGTGCTCACAGGTCCTCTGTATCCTCAGCATCCCTTCTAACTGCAGAGTAGTGTTCATGCTAGAGCCCAGATCTGTGCTGCCCAACAGGAATACCATACAGGGCGTATATACAATTTTACATTTTCTGATAGTCACATAAAAAATGTAAAAAGGAAACAGGTGACATCAATTTAAATAATATATTTTATTTAACCTATAATCATTAGAAAATTAATGGTATATTTTAGATTATTTTTTCATATTAAGTATCTGGCATCTGGCATGTACTTTATAATTACAGCACATCTCGATTTGGATGTTGCTATAGTTTGGATCTGAAGTGTCTCCCTGTGTGTTGAAGACTTGGTCGTTAGCTTGTGGTGCTATTGAGTAGTGGAACCTTTAATAGGTGAGTCTAATTGGAGGAAGTTAGGTCTTTGGGGGCGTACCAATGAAAGGGATATTGGGACCCTGGCCCCTTCTTCTCTCTCTTTGCTTCCCAGCTATTGTGAAGTGAGCAGGCCTCCTCTACCACATACTCACACCCTGATGTTCTGTGTGGCCACAGGCCCCAGAGCAACAGGGCTAAGGGACCAGGGCCGGCAGCCTCTGAAACTGTGAGCCTGTGAGCCAAAACAAGCCCTTTCTCCTTACAAGCTGTTTATCTCAGGCACTTTGTCACAGTGGTAGAAATCTGACTAACACACATGCTAACTTTTCTTTTTTTTTTTTGGTAGTACCAGGGATGGAACCCAGGGGCATTCTACCTCCAGGCTACACCCCCAGTCCTATTTTTTATTCTTTTTTTGTGTTTTTTTTTTTCGGTACTGGGGATTGAACCCAAGGCATTCTACCTCCGAGCTACACCCCCAGCCCTATTTTTTATTCTTTATTTTGAAACAGGGTCTCATGAAGTTGCGGAGGACCTCACTAAGTAGCTGAGGCTGGCCGTAAACCAGGATCCTCCTGTCTCAGCCTCCCAAGTACTAGGATTACAAGCATGCGCCACCACACCCAGCTTTTATTCTTTATTTTGAAACAGGGTCTCACTAAGTTGTGGAGGGCCTCACTAAGTAGCTGAGGCTGGCCGCGAACCTGGATCCTCCGGTCTCAGCTTCCCAAGTATTGAGATTACAAGCGTGTCCCACCACGCCCAGCTAACATACATGGTAACTTTTCATGGTAAATATTTGATCTGTATTTAGCTTTCATAAAATTTAAAGCCGAAAGTATATTTATATATACAAGTTAAACAAGCTAGATTCTTTTTTCAAAAAATAGAATCAGTCTTACAATTTAAGTTCATTGAAATAAAATAAATAGCCATGTTTCAAGGACTCAGTAGCTATGTGCAGCTAGTGGGTACTGTTAATGGACAGCACAGGTCTATACTATGGATCCAGCTGGGTATAACTTTATATTATATTTGTCCGTCTGTCCGTCTGTCCATCCATCCATCCATCCATCCATCCATCCATCCATCCATCCAATATCTGCTGAATGCCTACTTTATGCTCAGTCCTGCACAAACTGTTGGTGATAAAATTCAATGAAGAAGAGCCTTCTTGTTCTGTGGGAGGCAGCGGGAAGGGGCTTTCCTTGCGTGCTTCTTTGCACCTGACTCAAGAGGGAGAGCACACATGCTGCAGGAGGGCTCTTACGCCAGTGTGCCTAAGTGCGATTCTGTAATCCAGATCAGACCTTGACATGTTTTGTCAGTACAGCAGTCTGAATGTTTGCATCTCCCCAAGATTCATGTGTTTGAGCCCTAATTCCAAGGCGATGGTATTAGGAGGTGGAGGCATTTGGGGAGTGATTAGGTCTGGGGGCAGAGCCCTCGTGGATGGGATCAGTCCCCTTATAAAAGAGGTCCTGGGGGATTGCCGTACCCTTCTACCACAGGAGGACAGTGAGGAAGCGTAGCCCACGAACCAGGAAACGGACCCTCATCAAGTATCACTTATGTCGGCACCTCCATCTTGGATTTCTTGGCTTTCAGAACTGTGGGGAATACATTTCTGTGGCTTGTGAGCTACCCTCTCTATGGTATCTTGTTGAGGCAGCTCAACCAGACCAAGACGATACGTACTCAGCAAAAACTTACCAACGGTGCTGAGCTGGTTTACTCAGTACTTCCTCCAGCTCCACGTGCCGCTTGTACTACAGAGGCTGGACGCACAAACTACATTCCCTAGACTCCTTAGCAGATGGGAATCTGGATATGTTATGTCCCGCCAACCAGCTGAACTAAGGAAGGACTTTATTTTGGAATTAAATAATGTGTGTGTGTGTGTGTGTGTGTGTGTGTGTGTGTGTGTGTGGTATTGAACAGGGTGTGGACTGGTGCTCATTTTAAGGAGCTACAAGTTTCACCTAGTGTATTCCTTCAGTCTTTCCAAAGACTTGTGAGCTACCAAGGGACCACAATGTATTGTCTGTGCTTAAACTAGCTGGACAGGGACTATATCATGCACAATAAAGACCCCTGTCCAGTGGCCAATGGTTCCTTCTCTGGACAGACTGTCCTTTATTCTGTATCATACCCTCCCTACAATGCTGGTATTAAAGGGTCTATGGTATCATAAAAGGATAGTAAGAGAGAGGATAATATTAAATGTCTCTAATAGGTGAAATAAAAATAGAATAATTTTATGTTGATTTCTCCCCTCCCCAATTTGAAACATTAAAATACCGTGGTTGGTGAAATGCAAAAGGCGGAAATGGATTTTTTTATGAGATCTGTTACTGTATCCATCCTTTTAAAAGCCTTCCACAGGTATGTTTATTTTTCTATTCAGCACTTACTGCCTACTGTGTGCTTACAGTCACAGTGGGTCTGTTTTTTTTTAATCTTTCGTGGGTCTGTTTTTTTTTAATCTTTCGGTAATCTTTCTCATGCTGGTTTTAATCCATCTTATGCAAGACTCTTCTTGATACAGGTGTTCTGATTTCTGGCCAACAAAAAGCTAACAGCAATTCTAGCTACTTGGTGTTATCATGTCATAAAAATATCAGCCCGAGGACAGGAACGTACTTAATATCAGTTATCAACCTTCAGGTGGGAATAGAATTAGTTTCCAAACTAGGAAATATACAATCAGAAAAGGAAGAATGTTTAGGAAATGCTGAAGATGGTGAAATGGGATTATAGAAAGTTCCTTAGTGGAGTGGAGGTGGAGATGGGGGTGGAGAAGGGCCCAATACTTGACCATCCCATCCCTGGAGTCCGGGATAGATCTAAGAAAAGTGTGCTACAGAGAAGGGGACCTGGTGGCATTGGTCATCTCAGAAATCTACCAGGAGAACCTCCACATCTGTCTTGTGCCTGTTGTGTACCCACCCACAGGATTCTGCAAAGTTGGACTGCTAGCACCATGGCTGAAGAGACCATCTGTGGCCAGGTGACTTTAAGTACATGGGTCTGGAGCCCTGGGAAGCTGTAAGCCCCGATATTCTCCCTACCTGCGGACTGCGCTGTCCTCTTTGTCTCTGACAACCCCTCCTTTCTGGGCCACAGTGGTCAGATAGGACTCGGGTACATTCCTCCTTGGAAAAGATCAGGTGCCTCCTTTAATCCAGCCTCTGTCTCTTTCCCTTAATGAACTCTTTTCAGTGTATTTGATTTCATCAAAGCAGAGTGTAGTTCCATTCCTTCGAGGCCCAGTCTTGGAAGCTTGGTACTGTGGGGTGAGTAAGGACTCTGGTACCCCACAGCTTGAACTCCAGCCCCATCACTTTCCCTGTAGATCCCAGCCAGGTGCTTCCATCTCCTCCAGATGATGGGACAGTACCACCTGCCTTAAAAGACTGTTGTGAGGACCGGCGAGGACATGAACATACAAGTACTGGGCCCACAGCCTACGCATGGTCTGGTCCAATATTAAAGGCCTTACTCTTTGTAAAACCCTGTGATGGCCCCTGGGCTGTGGAGCATCCCATCCCCCTCTTCAGTAGCACCCTGACTTCCTTCCTTTTAGGAATCACCCTTCCTCATGAGATGTAGTTTCAGGGGGAAATAATACCAAGGGGAAGATCCTTTTGAGTGGCTAGGAACACTAGCAGTGGACCTAGGAACAGAAAGAGTTAAAAGAAACCATCCATAAAAGGAACAGAAACAGGGAAAGTTAAGAAGATACAAGGATTAGAATGACCAGGCAAGGATGGGGCAAATTAAAACCAAACTTTAGCCCCTTGCTAGGCCACCGAATTCAGGACAACCAGTGTAAACAAATCCCAGGAGTGATCAGAGGGGAAGGAGGGGGGAGGCAGACGTGGCCCCAGGAGGTTAGAAGAGCCCACCAATCTGTAAGACAGAGGTTCAAATTAGGGATTTAAACTGAACCACAAACACTGGGTCCCCAGGATAGAAACCAGACCGATCCCAAGGGAACAGTTGGGGAACCACACAATAGAATAAACTCACCCCCCAAGAGCTTCAATGGCTACTCTCTTTGGGGACTACTCCCCCTCCTGTGTGTGGGGAGCTTTCTGTCTTTCTGTTTTCTATCTTCCCTTGGCTTAAAGTAAACTCCCATACCCCTGTGCTCAGCCTTCTGTTGTCTATGGACTTCAGTCTTTGCATTTCTAAGAGGAGAAAACCTGTATTGCTTTCTCCTGCCGTTGGCACAGCCGGGGCTGGAGCTCCATACGTGTCACTATACTCTGGACACTGGGTTCTGACAGGCTAGACTGAAGATGTGCTAGGGACTGAATGTTCGCCTCCCTCTCACATTCATATGTTGAAATCCTGTGTCCGGAGGTGTTGATTGTAGGAAGTGGGGCATTTGGGAAGTAATGAAGGAGGACCCCCGTAAATGGGTTAATGCCCTTATGAGGAGAGATAGAAGAGGGCTTGCTTCCCATCTCCCTGCTCTCTACATATAAGTAGAAGAGAAGATATATGATTGTAAACCAAGAAGAGACCCTGGCCAGACACCAGATCTGCTAGCACCGTCATCTTGGACTTGCCAGATGCCAGAACTGTGAGAAATAAATGTTTATTGTTCAAGCCATTTAGTCTATGGTATTTTGTTAGAGTGGCCTGAGTGGACTTAGGATGTGTGGCCGGTCAGTGGCTCTTCAGAGCCAAGGAGGTGTGGGTGTGCCTACCTGGCTATTCCTCTTCCTGGACCAGGGCAGGAGTTCTGTGGCCAGGTTGCCAGGGTGTCCTGAACCTCTACCTCCAGTCTTCACTGGACTTGGTGAATCCCAAATACACTCCCAGAAGAATTTCCCTGTAGCTTACATTTGCCAGAACGGGTTTCTCTGGCCTGGAACCAGGAACTCTGACTAATACCCTTTACTGTTAAACTTCGGTCATGGGAAATCATAGGCTCTATATTAGTAATCTCTTGCTGTGTGACAAATTGTCCTTGAAGTCAGTGGCTTAAAACGACGACGGTCACTGATCATCTCACAGTCTCTGTGGGTCAAGCTTCAGAGCTGGTTCTGGTGCAGGAGCCCTCAGGAGGCTGTGTGGTCTGCAGGTTTGACGGGTGGAGGGTCCACTTCCGCGGTGACCCCTTCACTTGGCCGGTAGATGGTGTGGCAGTGGGCTGGGGTTCCGGCTTTCTCCAGGGCTCTCCATAGGACTCTCTGAGAGCCCTGCAGCATGCAGACTGCATTACTGATTCCTTGATGTTCTGAGGAGGTGGTTGGGGTACCACAGCTGTGTGCTCTCAGGCTTGTAACTGTACCCCACCAGGCAAGTCAACAACATCCTTCCTCTCAAGTTGTTTGCAAGTGGAGGACGATTACTTTATTTATTCATTTCTTTTTTTCAATCTGATGTTTTAAATATGTATACACTGTGGAGTGGCTAAGTAGAGCTAATTAACATATGCATTACGTCACATACTTATGGTGAGAACACTTGGAATCCATTTGTACAGTGATTTTCGAGAACACGATCCATTGTTATTAACTATAGAAAGGGAAGGCTTACTTTAATCTTGGTCACTCTCAACTGTCTAGTTATATAGCTGCCTTAAGTAGGATCATCTTAGCACAACTTGGAGTGGTGTCATTTAATTCTTTTGTATGATGCTTATAAGTTCACAGTACCCCTTGGCAATCATATCTCCTGCTTGTGTGTGTGTGTGTGTGTGTGTGTGTGTGTGTGTGTGTTACTGGGGATTGAACCCAGGAACATTCTACCTCTGAGCTACATTCCCAGCCCTATTTTATTTTCTGTTTTGAAACAGGGTCTCACTAGGTTGCTGAGGGTCTCACTACTTGCTGAGGCTGCGTCGAACCTGCAATCCTTCTATCTCAGCCTCCCAAGTACTTGGATTACAGGCATGTGCCACCACTCCTGACTTTGGCAAACATTTCTTGATAGATCCTCACAGCAATCCTATAAAGGAAGCAGAGCAGGATGTAGTGGCCCCATTTCGCAAATGTGTGACCAGCAAGTGTTAGTTAGGCATGGTGGCCAAGGTACAGTGTCAAGAATCAGGCCTGGGCTTCAAAATTAAGTCTGCCTTTTACCAGCTGTGAGTTGCTTAACCTCCATCTTCTTTCATTTCTGCATTTGCAAAATGGGCTAAACATAGTACCACAACAGTAGTGCCAGTCTTCAGGGTGGTCAGGGTTAAGTGAGATAGTATATATGAAGCACTTATCATAGCACCTGACACTTAGTAAGCACTCAGCAAAGGTGTGCTGTTGTTATATTTTAGTAATTTGCAGAATATGTTGGTGTGTACTCACTGGCAAAGACACTCACTGGAGCTTGGGAACCAGATGACAATCAGCCCTCCTTCTCCTTTGGCCCGCTTCCCATGGCTCCTCCTTCTCTGGTACTTGCTCTTCCTCTACTCCTCAGTTGTCTTTTATATTATTCCAATATTTGAAGAATGTGGGATTGTGAAAATTCATATGGCTCCTGTATAGCATCCAGTTTGCTGTAGACCTGCAGAAACTGTTTAATAAGGACTTGTTAACGCAATAAAAAATCAAGCTTTTTATGTGGACCAATGACTGACTGCTCAGGGGGCTGAAGCAGCATGTGCGCATGCGTGCACACACACACACACACACACACACACACACACACACACGTGCCAAGCTCCTTGCAGCTTGCTTTTGGAAACTTGTCCATCCTAAGCCCTGACCTTTGCCAAAGCCATCTGTTACCTCCCCACAGGGCAGCTTTAGTGGTGGGCGTGTAGGTACAACCAGACCAGAACTAACCCCCAACGTGTGACTGCCCCTTGCAGCTCACAAGGCCTTACCACATCTGGCATGGCCCGGATCCCCTTCTACAGAGGCCGAGAGCTGAGCAGCTCAGCGATTTTCCCAAGTGAGAGACCCGGCCTCAAATCCACGCCTGCCCCTTCCAAAGCCTGCACTAGGATGCTGCGGGGACAGGCCTCCTCCAGCCTCCCGCCCCCGCTAGAGCCACACTTCCAGGTTACAAAACACACATGTCACCTGAGAGGAGTCCGGCTCTGCCTCCTTGGCTGAAACCAATTTATCTGCTCAGATAGCTGCGCCCATAGTGTTTGCCCATACAGTGCCTGTTGGGGAGTGGTGGAGGACAGCTGCCCATCGGAACACATTCCCCCTCTTCCTGTGTCCGAGAGTCACGCCAGCCCATGTTTCGAGGCTCCCTGGTCCCCCACAGTTAGGGGAGCCCGTGTGAGGAAGTTCTCATCAAGGAGTGCGAGGGAGGGAGGCGGGAGGTTCCAGGCCCAGCGCCTTTGGGCAGTCAGCGCGCCTCCTCAGCAGCCCTCCTGCTTCCCACCGCTGCAGCGGCTCTAGCTGGCTGGCAATGACCCAGCTCCCACCTTGCAGGAAGGAGCTCGCCGGGGGATGGCAGAGAAACAAGATGGAAGAAACTGGCCCCTGGCTCTGAGCCGGGAGCGGTGCTCCGTGCCGCCTGCTCACCAGCCAGCCTCCCAGATCACAGGAAGCAGAAACGCATTTCTAACTTCTGTAAACCACGGGGTTATTGTTGGGCCTCATTGTCCCAGCAGCCTCCCGAGCTGTCGGGATTAGATGAGTTTACCCACAGGGCCCAGCGCATGGCAAGTGCTCAGGCAGGGTTAGCTCTTCCATGGCTATTTGTATTTCAAAAGCTTGCACTCATCTCTAACCTGAGTGGAGAATCCGGGAGCGGTTTTCACGAGGGCTCCATTGGACAGGGGCTGCCCTGCTTTGGTGCCCAGGCAGCCAAGCATGGCCTGGGGTGGGCATGCACCTGTCTTCCATATGGAATGAGGAGCGGGCTCCAACAAGTGGGTCTGGGAATATAGGTTTGGGATTGCCAACATCCAGAGGCAGTTCACGTTCTCAGACCCCAGCCACTCGGTGCCTGGTCTGGGGGCCCCTCGGAGACACCTCAGAGTCAGAGGACAGAGGGCGTCTGTAGATGGGCTGGAGGTGAGTGGTAGCCCACGAGTACATGGCCAGCAGGGTGGTATGAGACACCTTCAGCAGTCCCCAGCAATGACTGGGTGGGTGAGATTTGGGGTGGGGTAGAAGAGGCTGTGTAATAGAAAGTTGGGGCAACAACATGGGCGGTTCTTTAAACATGAGCCCCTCTGTCAGCAGGCGAGACAGGAAAACTGAGGTTCCTCTGCAGTAACGTAAAGCTGTCAGAGTCTACGAAGTCAGGGGACAGCTGGGACATTTTACAGTTCTTATATTTGGGACGAGGGCAGCTGCTGTTCTATGAAATGCTACAGTATTTCAGCATCAGCAGAATCTTTGTTAAATCCTCCAAACGAGTTCACACACATCTTCAAAACTTTGTTCCAAATGCCACTTGAACAGAGCTATGATTCTCCCCGGCTGCTGGCAGGTGCCCGATCACATTTCAAGGGTTAAGGCCTTTCTGAAACTCTTAGAGCCTTTGACCAGATTCTATATTTTCGAAAACCTGTGCAAATATTTGGCATAAATAGTTTGCTGTAAATGCTAATATTGAGCCTTGGTCCATTGGTTGAACGAGTGCAGATGTATTCCTCTGCAAATGTACAACCTTTACATCAGGACGCGTGTGGCTGATACATAGTGGATACCCTGGGGCATTATCTGAAATCAGGGGAGTCTTGGATGGGATGTTGTTTCGCTGACAGTATTCTATGTTGCCTATGGAATAAAATCGTTCAAAAACCAGTCTTCGAACAATGCTGATGTCATTCAGGTTTTCTTATTATGGTAATAATAAGCAGGAACTGTGTGCTCACTCACGTTCTTGAAGGTCCTAGGGTTCTCTGAGCAAGTAGTTTAGGAAAAGCTTTAATTGGGACTCTGTGACATTTCTACCCCAAAGCAGCGTCACGCTGTCCCCGAGTGCCTGCAAACCTGGCTTTGCCTGGGATCCTTGATGAATGTGTGGATGCTCTGGCCTATGCTTTCAGAACAAGCTCGGTGCGTCGACATTAAATATTTGTTCTGGCAAGTATTTCCCCTCCACAATTATCCCAGGCAGCTCTTCCTTAAAAGCGTCAGCACCTTCACCATGGCACTTGCTGCCTCGCCGCTGACCTTCACGTTGTGAAAATTATGATGCTTTTTGAAGTGTTGAACTGCTAACCCTTGCCGTAAACATCTCTGCGTGTGTGCGCAACGGGCCCTTTTGGTGGATGGAAGAGACTTTGCCTTAGCCTGGGTTGTCAGTAGCCTAAGAGGTATGTGCTTCTGTATCTGGTCTTCCATCCGTGTGATAAGTAAGTTTCCCTTATCATCAGTCAGCCTAACTCCATTTTTTTTTCCAGGGAGACAGTGGATTTAACCAATGCTGACACTTCCACTCGTCACCAATTCGCTTCTTATCTTTTAAGATGGTCTTGTTGGTCCACTGCAAAACTCCTCACTCACACAGTGACCATGACTGGCTTGCTGGCTTTGTGCTGGGCAATTATCCCAAGTTTCAGCTCAAGAGGAATTTCCTTCTTCCTCTTCTCACCAGGAGCAGGAGACACAGAGGGGTGTTTTGTAGACATGATGTGATGCGAAAACACAAAACACAATATCCCAAGTGGTGGCAACACAGTCCAGTGCAGGGCCTGTTGATCCCCGCAGGATCACGAGGTCCACTGCTGCTGCCCAGTGACAGACGACTGTGCTGCACTCTGCCAACCTGGGAAAAGATGAGAATCTGAGCCGGGCGTGGTGGTGCACGCTTGTCATCCCAGTACTTGGGAGGCTGAGACAGGAGGGTCACAGGTTCGCGACCAGCCTCAGCAACTTAGTGAGGCCCTCAGCAACTTAGTGAGGCCCTTCGCAACTTAGTGAGACCCTGTTTCAAAATAAAGAACAAAAAATAGGGCTGGGAATGTAGCTGGAGGTAGAATGCCCCTGGGTTCAATCCCCAGTACGGCAAAAAAAAAAAAAAAAAAAAAAAGAAGAAAAGAAAAGATGGGAATCTGAAGTATGTTTTCTGCTGAATGCCCAGCCTGGTTAACGCTAACCAGGTTAACCAGGTTAACGCTAACGCTCTGTTGTTAACGCTCTGCTATTGTTCTTCACTCGCTAGGAACTATACAGTGTTCCTCACCCCTGCTCTGGCCCCAAAGTTTCAGCAAGATATTTCTACATGTACTCCCCCACCCCCGACTTCTTACTTTCAACAAATTATAGATTCACAGAAAGTTATAAAAAGTTGTAAAAAAACGGGGTGTTCCTGTGGACTTGTCATTCCAAAGGTGACATCTGACTAACCATAAAGTTAACACTGGCACAGTACAATTAGGCAGACTAAAGGCCTTTCCCAGGCTCCCCCAGTTTCTGCAAGTACAGTTTTTGCAGTCAGACTTCCGTACCCAGGGATTCTGCATCTGAGGATTCAACCAACCGCAGACTGAAGATACTTGAAAAAACTACAGCATATTTACCTAGTTTTAGGTATTATAAGTAATCTAGAGATGGTTTAAAGTACATGGGAGGATGTGCATAGGTTATAGACTAACGCTACACCTGTTTACATTGGGGCTGAGTGCATCCCTGGATTTGTGTATCTTCAGGGGTCTTGGAATCAATTCTCTGAAGACATCGAGGGACAACTGTCCTCATTTTTTGCGTGTGTTTTCATGCATAATTCGATGACATTGTGTCACATGTATAGATTTGTTTACAACAACACCGCTTCTAAGTCTATTTTGCTTCATAGCAGTAAAAAGGATGTTCAGACTCTACAGTGTCGCGAGGAGGCACACGTGCGTGGTCACAGACAGACCTGGCTTCCTGCTGGGTAGCGCTGTGACCCTGGATGTGGAGGACTTCATCTTTATGAGCCTCTTTCGGCATCAAAGAACGGGGGTGATAAAAATAGTCCCCTGCTCCCGGGGTGCCATGAAGGGTAGAGGAGACCATCCCCAACAGAGTAAGCGTGCAACGTGCCGTTATCACAGTCCCTCTGTCAAGGCCTTTTGACTCTATGACTCGGGGTTGTGAGTCAGCCTCTGGAATAATTAAGCTTCATAAGAAAGAAAAAAAAGTAGAAGAACCTGCAGGTGATATTCCCAGCACACCTGGGGCTGTGCTTCCCTGCCCCCTCCTCAGGATACTTGCCTGTGACTTACTAGAGTCCCCGATCAGCCTCAGCCTCGGGGACATGGGGACACATGTCTCACTGCGCTCTCTCCTCACAGATGGCTCCCCACCTCCCTTTATCACTCCCAGGCACTTTGAAGAACCTCTCACCTGCTTTGCATCCTGCCTTCCCGCCCTTCCCCCTCCCAGGCACCTGCCTTGGGATTTTGTGATCTCGGCCAATAGGAGCAGCTCACACGACACCTCCCATCCTTGTTTTACATCTGAGGAGATGAAAAGTGACCGGTCTCACAGAACACAGTCAGTGCTTCTGGGTTTTGAATCCACGTCTGTCTGGCTCCAAGTCCAGTGCTCTCAAACAAAATGTGTTTATTCTCAACATTTAAAAATTCAGAAGGCATGAAAGAGCAGCCAGTGACGATCGTGTCTTTTGGCCTCTTGCTTGTCTTCCTGAAAGACAATATTATCATTCTTGAGCTTTTTTGCCAGAGTTATTCTACACATATTAAATATGTATGAGAATAATACATATTGCCTTTTCTCACTTTCCCCACATTCTTTGGTACCTTGCTTTTTTTTTTCCATTTAGCAATGGATCTGGGAGATCTTTCCATAATGTTCGTAGAAATTTCATAGTCTTTACAGTTGCAATAATATTCTATCATAAGAATAGACTACTATTATGCTGGGCGTGGTGGCGCACGCTTGTAATCCCAGTACTTGGGAGGCTGAGACCGGAGGATCTGGGTTTGCGGCCAGCCTCAGCTACTTAGTGAGGCCTCCGCAGTGTAGACCCTGTTTCAAAATAAAGAATGAAAAATAGGGCTGGGGATATAGCTTGGAGGTAGAATGCCCCTGGGTTCAATCCCCAGTACCGCAAAAAAAAAAAAAAGACTACTATTTATCGAGCAAATGAATGTTCATTTAGATTTTTTTCCTGATCTCTGCCATAACAAATCATCATTATATACATTATATACATTAATTTACATGCATGTAAGCATATTTGTATAAAAAACTCTAGAAGCCAAATTTTGGGCATTTGGAATTTTGAAAGTTATTAGCATTTGGCTGTCTGTGGGGCTGGTACCGATTTACACATCCCCGTGCTCCCTGCATTGCATCAACTCAGGACAGGTGCTGAGGTCAAGGAGCAGGATGCGCCCCTTGGGACATGTTGCTCTCGCTCCGAGGGAGAGCCAGGCTTCCGAGCTTCCTCACTCTCCACCTTTTTCTCTCCCAGGCAAGTCTCCAGATGTTTTGCCACTGGGAGAAGGGGAGATGATTTCCTCAAAGAAAACACACGAGTCTGTTTATGGTGATTAACACCTAGACCCCTAAGATCATTGGCACATTCCTAGGTTAGTTGACGGCTGGAGGAGCTCGTGGTGGAAGAGGCTGGAGGCATCAGTTAAATATTAATAATAATATTAAACATTTACAGTGCATTTCTTCAGTGCTGGGAAATGTGTTAAGCATTGTACCTGGATTATCTCATCGAAGCTTCAAGATAACCCTGCCAGATGTGTACTGTCATTATTCTTGTCTTTAAGATAAGGAAATGAAAATATGAGGGCTGAATAAGTCTCCCAAGGATACAGAATAGCTAGTGGCGCTTCTGGGATTTGAGCCCTCGTTGTCTGATTTCACTTAATAGCGACACCAAACCACACCTCGTAAGAGAGCAGAGAACCACCCTCCGCCTCCTTCCCGCCTCCCTTGACTTCCGTTCCCTGGAGTAATCCTTGGCCTCTCCGCCTCCTTCCACAGTGCCCCGAGCTGCCTCTACTTTGTCCCAGTTGTCCCGGTTCCCTTTCCTTCCACCAGGACAACTCATCTCTGTGGTTCTAAGTCCTCCGGCTTCTAAACCTTGGCTTCCCTCCAGGATGGCACGACTAGAAAGGTCTACAGAAGAAGCACTTGAGTTTGACCTTGTCTAACGACGCATGGCCTCTCAGAGCCTTACCATGGCATCTAGGAGTCCCGAGGACCCCCCTCTCTGCCAGCCCACTTTTAGGAACCCTGCCTTGGAGAGAGAAAGCCAGGCCCCAGCTACTCGGAGCTCTTCGTGTAGGCGTGGATGCCGGCGAGACCAGCAACTCCAGTGAGAGGTGTTTATTTCTAGCTGTGATGGCAGGCGGGATTCCTGGCAGAATGGGTACCAGCCTTTTCCTCTTGGGCATCCTGGGGATCAGGAGCGAGAAGAGGGGCCTGGCTGCGAGTAGGGTATTCAACAGCTATGCACTGAATTCTGTCCCCTGAAAATTCCCATGTTGAAGCCCCGTGTGACTTCATCTGGGGGTAGAGTCTTAGTAGATAATTAGGGTTAGATGAGGTCAGGAGGGCGGGGGCTCTCCTGATAAGATTAGGATCTTTATAAGAGACACCCGAGTGTTCTTTCTCTCTTGTTCTTGCCCTCTTCCTGAGCAACCAAGCAAAGTCTATGTGAGCTCACAAGGAGAAGGTAACTGTCTACAAGCCAGGATGAGTCCTCATCAGAAACAGAATTGGCTTGTACCTTGTTCTTGAACTTCCAACTTCCAGAACTATGAGAAGTAAATGTGTATTTTTTATGCCACCCAGCCTGTGGTATTTGTTAGGGTTGCCTAAACAAAGACATCAACCATCTCCATTTGCTGGGACTGAGTATTGTCCCAGGATGTGAGACTTTTGGTGCTAAAACTAGGAGAACCCTGGGAAAACTGGGACGAGCTGATCACCCCGGCCGTGAGTGTCACCAGGGTGTGCGGGGTTAGGGCAGCGGGCGGGTGCCCCAGACCTGGTCGGGGAGGGCAGCAGGGCTTTTCCAGGGAGGTCAAAATCTGAGAGACCCTGGTTTCTCATCCTGAGTCCCTCACTTTCTGGTAGCATAACCCTGGGCAGGCCTGGGAGTCCTGCCTCGCACAGCTCCAGGGGTGCGGCTCGCCCAGGGTCACACAAATTGTGGTGGCTTTTAGCTTTGAGCAATGATGGCTATGAATACCTTTGTCTCCAACTCCATTTGCCCAGCTTCACCAAAAGAGGGGGGAAGGCCGGGCACAGTGGCACAGGCCTGTAATCCCAGCCGTTCAGGAGGCTAAGATAGGAGGATCGCAAGTTCAAGGCTGGCCTGGGCGTCTTAGAGAGACCCTATCTCAAAATAAAAAATAAAAAGGGCTAGGGCAGAGCTCAGGGGTAGAGCGCCCCTGGGTTCAAACCCCAGTACTTCAAAAATATATACATACATACATACATACATAAAATTGAAAAGTAAATATTTAAAAAATTAGAGGAGATAAGGTTGACTTCAGGAGGCTGCAGAGAAGATTCGACATGTAGTGTCTTAGGTGCTTGCTCAATATTAGCGCTTGCTTTCCTTTGTCCCCCTAAATCCTCCTCTATATGCGTGAGGTCTCCCCCCGTGGTTAAGCGGGTGGGCTTCGTCCCAGGCTGCCGGGGTTCAAGCTGTGTGCTGCTGGTGCTGGGCGAGTGACATGAGGGTGGATCTCATGAGGTAACAGGCAGCGCCTGTCCCCAGCGAGGCTCCAGTGGGAGCTGGCGTGACTCTGCCCTTTGGAAAAGCCTCTCTTCTTCTCGCCCTTCTGTTTTCTTCTCTGACCTTCGGCTTCTGTGTTTGTTGTTGTTGGATAAGGCAAAATCCTTTGTACAGATTTGACGATGGGCGCTTTCCTCTCTCCCCAGTGAGGGTGTCCACCTTGCTCGGCTGGCCCTTGTTTATTGATGGTACACCATCCGGGGTCCCTTGCTGGGGGCAGCACAGGCACGGGAGGAAGGCCTCTGGCCCGAAGAGGCAGGACGAGGGGGCCTGGAAGGCAGAGGTGCAGGGCAGGGGCTCCCGAGGAAGAGCCTTCGCAGGGCTCTTTCCTCTCTCCCCGACCTGAGCTGCTGAGGCAGGGCCACCCAGGGCTGGTGGAGACTCAGAGGCCCCCGTCACCTCTAGGGACTCACTTCCAGAGTTCTTGGGACCTGCGGAGGGCAGGTTGCGAAAGCAAACATGGGCCCGCGGTTCTTGACCCAGCTCCACTGTAAATGCTGTGGGAGAATATAAAATATTAACAACTGGGCCCACTCCAAGGATTTTGATTTAAGTGGTTTGAAGGAGTAGGGGGATCCCAGGCATCCCTCTCCACGGCAAATTTTAATTATAAAACATTTTAAATACACAGATGAGTTAAAAGGAAGAGCACAAGAACATCTAGTACCTCTCAGCTACATTTGCTGCCTCTCATCTCGGTCTCTCTGGCTCTGTCTGTCTGTCTCTCTCCATACATCAAATCATTTTTTTCACTTGCTTTTATTGGTGCACTGGAGTCTTACATCACAATGAGTATCTATTTGATGTTAATATACATGCACACAGCTCTTAGTGCCCCCTGCCTCCCCCCACCCATATGAAGAACCGAGAATGATGTTGGTTTATTCTCACATGTACATATTGTTTATGATAGTAATTCCACTGATTCGCTTCTTTCTTGCCCTTCCCCTTCCCTTGTACCACTTCCCTTGCCCTGCTGGGGTTCTCCATTATCAACTGGAGTCCCTTGTGTGTCCCCACTACTCCCTAGGTTGCATATATTAATGAAAACATATGTCCCTTCTTTTTATGTTAAGTGATCTCACTTAACATAATGTTCTCCAGATCCTTCCATTTTCTTGCAAATGATGTTATTTTGTTCTTCTTTATTGCTGAGTAGAATTCCATTGTGTGTATTTCCCACAATTTTGTAATCCACTCATCTGTTGATGGACACCTAGATTGGTTCTATAATTTGGCCACTGTGAATTGTGCTGCTATGAACATGGGTATGCATATCTTACTGTAGCTTTCTGGTTTCAATCCCTTTGGAATGATACCCAGTAGTGATATAGCCGGATCATATGGTGGATCCATTCCCAGTTTTCTGAGGAATCTCCACACTGATCTCCATAGTGGTTGAACTAGTTTACATCGAATCATTTGAGTGTGAGTCGCAGACTTGAACTCAGCCCCTTCAGGTGGGCTCCTGAGCGCCTTGGACAGGTGTCCACTAGCATTCAAGAACTTTCTGGGTTTCCAGTATACCCTCATATTCTAGATTCACCCTGCACTTTCTCTGCTCCAGAATTTATCAGTGATTTTCCTGAGAAACCCTGATTTCTTTTATGGATAATGGTATTAAAAAAGCCAAGATTCAGGTGCCTAATATGCTTGTTATCATTGGGTTATTGTGATTTCTACGCCTTTTCAGTGGGTGGATCTAGACAAGCCTTTTTTTTTTTCTTGGTACTGGGGATTGAACCCAGGGCCATTCTACCTCTTTTTATTTATTTATTTATTTTATTTATTTATTTATTTTTGTGTGTGGTATAGGGGATTGAACCCAGGGGCATTCTACCTCTGAGCTACAATATGCCCCCAGTCCTTTTTATATTTTGTTTTTTGAAATAGGCTCTTGTTAAGTTGCCGAGGCTGTCCTTGAACCTGTGATCTTCCTGCCACAGCCTCCCAAGTACTGAGATTACAGGCATGTGCCATCATGCCCAGTTTAGACAATAATTTAAAAAAAGTCTTGAATTCATTTTGATGTTTCCAACACTCCAGGCTCCCCCTTCCAGTCCCACATTCCATGTATTTTTTTTTTTTTTTGTGGTACTGGGATTGAATTCAGGGGCATTCTACCTTTGAGCTGCACCCCTAGTCCTATTTTATTGTTTATTTTGAGACAGGATCTTTCTAAGTTGCTGAGGCTGGCCTTGAACCTGCAATCCTCCTGTCTCGGCCTCCTGAGTACTGGGCTCACAGGCTCGAGCCACCAAACCCCGCCTACATTCCATGTTGACTTGGCTTTTCTCTCATGGAGAGAACTTGGTTCTTGACAATGTCAACATACTTATTTTTTCTATCCTACAACACACACAAGTAGTTTCAAAATGACTTACTACACCAGCAATGCTACAAAGAACAAGCCTATGGAGCCAGGTGTAAGCCGTCTTTGGAGTTCTTGTTTCTAGAATAGATCCCATGCAGAGTGGATAGTCAGGGGACTGTGTCCAAATTGCTTGAACTAGGATTTTTTTCTGTATGATTTGATACAGAGTTAGATTCGTTTGTTTTTGCTAAAAGTCGACTTTAGGTTTTGTGTTCTTTGTCCTTGCTGATTTTATTTTTGAATATGTAAAAATATTTAAATGATTGAAAAATCATAAACATAGCAAAGGGGCACTGGAAGAAGCCTCACTCCCAGCCCCAGGCTTCCACGCCATTTCCACCCGCACCCTGCAGGGAACTGTTTTCATTAGATTCTCATTGACTCTTCCTGACGTTGTTGTTTTAAAATAGCATTGAGCCAGCTGAGGAGGAACAGGGGAATTTAGCTAAAGAAACTTCGTAAGTGACTCTTAAGGTTAGATTAAAAAAGAAAAGTATGCAAACAGAAGAGAACATGATAGTAGGAAATCGGGTGCACGAGAGGCAGATTCCAGGGCACCAGGGGTCTCCCAGGCTCAAGAATCTGAAAGTCAGGTGATCTCAAAGACAAGTGCCTGTGGGCCAGTCCTGCAGGAAGAAGTCCCTTCTAAGGACAGGGTGGCAGGGGCCTCCCCTCAGAGAACGGAGGCCAGCACGGCGTGAGCGCGCCCTCAGGAATAAATGGGAAGGAGATAGGAAGTAGGGCCAGGGGTTACGGCGAAGAACTCTTAAGTCAGGCTCTGACAGAGGGAGGTTATTGGGGATAAAGAAGGAGTAACGGAGCCAGGCATGGTGCACACCTGTCATCCCAGTACTTAGGAGGCTGAGTCAGGAGGATTGCAGGTTCAAGGCCAGCCTCAGCAAATTAGTGAAACCCTGTTTCAAAATGAAAAAAAAAATTAAAAATATCTGGGGTATAGCTCAGAGGTAGAATGCTCCTGGGTTCAATGCTCAGTACAAATAATGAATGAATGAATGAATGAATGAATGAATGAATAAATAAATAAATGGAGCGACAGGTGTTAGCAAGAGAAGCAGGTGGACCCCAAAACTGTTGGCCTAGGATTCAGAAGTGGCCATGGAGAGTAAGACTGTGTAACATGACCCAGGATAAGGGCCGAATGGAGTCGCGTGGCCTCATCCGGAGCAGCTGAGGCGGGGAAGCGTACTTTGTGGTATAAGCTAAGAGGGGTTGAACTCAATGCGGAATCTCACTTACCTCAGTTCAGTGTGTGAAGATTAAGGGCGGGCGTCGCTTGGGGAAAATGATTTCATGTTCACCCAGGACAGAGCCAGGGCAGCGCTGCCTGATTGCTCTCTCTCCTCCTTCTTCTGCAGTGATCTTCCAGTCGGAAAGGGTAGACTAAACATCGCAAGGCGGAGGTTGAAGTCAAAGTCAGGCGAGGCGGCAGGAACGCCAGAGGCAGCCGCTGGAATGAACTTGGGGCTCTAGGCCTGATGAATTGTGTCCTGGAGCCCTGGAGGAGCCTGGCGTGCGATGTCAGGGCCGCTGTCCATTCATCTTTGATAAATTATAGAGGTGGGGATTTGTGCTCGAAGACAAGAGATGGGCCTATGAGCTCTTGACGTTCAAAAAGGGGAGAGGGGTGAATGTGGGCCATGGCGGGGCCCTGGGCTGGGGCTCTCCCCAGCAGGATTTTGGTGGGACCTGGTTCTGCTTCTGGACTAGGGCAGGACCAGGCAGGAATTTGGAGGTAAGGCCCCACTTTCGGAGCCAGGTGGTCTGGAGAAACCTGTGCCTGTGGAGGTCTTCCCATCACCCCTCTCTAGTGACACCCACTCTACCACTGCAGACCCGCGACCATGTGTGTCTGTCTTCAGTTGGTTCCCCAGAAGCGGCCCCGGAGCATTTGTGTGGAGCATCTGTGAGGAGGGCCAGCAGGGTGAGGGAAACCGGATGTACACGCCCAGAGGTGAGGCAGCCCGAGAACAGCTGTTAGGCATGGAGATGCAGACGCAGACAGACTTGGGGAAGCATACCAGGTGCTGGACACGGGCGCTGAGACACAGAAGGGGGCCGGCAGCCCTCTGACCCCACATCCCTGGCCGAACTAGCCAAGCCTGTCTGAGGCCACCTGACCCAAGGTCAGCCATCAGGAGCCTGAGCAGGGCCTGAGGTCCGCAGGATGGAGCCGGGCGCAGCGGGGCAGTCACGTTCTACATGTGGGCTCTAGGGACATTTGTCTGACTGCTCAGCACCTTTTTTTTTTTTTTTTTGGTACTAGGGATTGAACCAGGGTATTCTACTTCTGAGCTACACACCCAACCCTATTTTATTATTTTTTAATTTTGAAACAGGCTCTTGCTAAATTGCTGAGGCTGGGCTTGAACCTGCGATCCTCCTGTCTCAGCCTCCCAAGTACTGGGATTACAGGCGTGCACCACCACGCCCAGATACTCAGCACCTTTTGAGTGCTGTTCTAATTCTTGCTGGAGTTCTTGATGGATGGGAACTGCCAGCTCCAGGCAGAACTTGGAGAACTGGGGTTCACAGCATCCTTCGCAGGTGGGGCTGGTCATGTGACCCAGACTCCCCAGTCAGTGGCGCCTATGTGGAATTGCTTTGAAGGCAAATCCAAAGCTCTGGGGGGTGTGCCCATTTTACTGGTGCTGCTGGAAGCCCATGCTATACCCCTAGGTTGGAAACAGGGTCTTGCTAAGTTGCTGAGGGTCTCACTAAGATGCTGAGGCTGGTCTTGAACCTGTGATCCTCCTGTTTCAGCTTCAGTTCTGCATTGAGTAAAAAAAAAAAATAAAAAGCAATGCCATAGGGTAGACTTGGCAACAGTGAGTGGAGAGAAACTGGAGGGGCTGGAGGGAGAGGTCGTGTTCCTCTTTAGATATTCACACCCCACTTATCCCACAAAGGGTTTTAGAGGGGTTTTAAAATATGTGAAATTAAAAGGAGTTAAAACATAGTTGAGAGAATTGGGACAAAGCTAAAAGTAGAAAAATACTAAAAGCACATTTAAGTTCAAGTCCCAGATGGGCGTACTGCCCAGGCCTGTGGAGACTCCAAGAGGAGGCCTGGGGTCCTCTGTGGCCAAAGCATTGAGGGAAACGGGATCTAATTTGAGATGTCCATAGCAATTTTCATAAAAGATGAGACATAAAAGGTAAACAAACCGTTTATCCAGGAGAAGTATTGCTTTTCTTTAGAGTGAAACCTGAAAGAAAAGTTCGCGTCTATGTCTTTATCAAAAGGACACGTCGTGAGGCCGGGGGTCAAGTCTCAAAGGCGGCAGCATCTGGAAGCCCATGCAGTGCGAGCGATTATACCTGGAGCCCCAAAACCGTCCCCAGCGCCCTCTCGGGGCCAGAGTGGGCCGAGTTGTGTGTCGCTAAGTCAAGGTTTCTAGAGTTCATTCTCAACTCCCATCCAAGATAAACTAATTACTCCTTTAAATAATAATATAAAATTATACAAATATGTAAAATACATGTTGATTAATAGATTTATAAAATATAAATAAGTAATATAATTAATGGTATTTTGTTGGGTATGTAAGGTTGCGGGTCCGAGTGTTCGGAGAAATGAGAGACCAATTCCACCAATCGATAATGCAAAAGCAAAGGAACTTTATTAGCTAGCTTGAGCTAGGGTCCAAGTCTCATCCAGCACAGTGGAGTGTTGACCTCAGACCCCGAGCTCTAGATTACTCGAGCTTTTATACATTTTGGTTACATAAACAGCCGTTACAAAAATTTCCATGGTTAGTACAGTTGGCAACAGTTAGGGGTATTTGGGGTTCACTGATTGGCTCGTCACACCTGAGGAAGTTAGAGACTTTCCATCATTGTTCTGATAGGCCTCACCAAGTGGTGGTTTCCCTGAGAACATCTCTTGGAACTATTGGTTTAGGCCCTACCATTGTTCTGATAGGCGGTGGTTTCTGTGGGAACATCTCTTGGTTTGGTTTCTGAGAAACAGAAACTTGGGCCTAGCCTAGTTCCTTCAGAAGCACAGCCTGTCATGGCTGTTCTTCGGTCTCACAGGTAGAGTTAAATTTTCGAGGATTACAAAACTGAAATTCCAAAGGTTTTTTTTTCTTCTCCCCAACAAAAAACCAATTTTCTCCCCTGTGGGGGCCCTTTTGTCACAGAGAATACATGCTCCCCAGGATGGAGGCTTAAGTGTCCCTTAGCAGTCCTCCCAGTAATAGTTGCTCTGGGCCATGTTTCTCTCCCTGGTCAATGTCCTCTTCTGGTGACCAGTCTGACCCAGTGGGGTACAACTAGGAAGCAGCTTTAGGAAGTTTTCCTCCACCAATTTCTCTCCAGCTCTCTGGGGCATTTCTCTTGCTTATCCTTTGACGTTATCTCAGGCAAACCTTACAGCTTTCTGGTCACCTTTGGTTAGAATACCTAGTTTTATTTTGGCCACCCTAACTCATTTTCAGGCGTCCAAAGGCCCAGCCCAGGCTAAATCAAAACTTCAACCTCATACCCGACTCAAGACTTCTTCTCCACCCTGTGCCCAGGTGGAGCTGGGGCCTGCCTCGGGGAGGGTGCAGTTGCTTCTCTATCGCCCTCCCTCCCTTGCCGTTAGCTTCTGTGTGGGTGGAAGTCTTCTCAGACCCTGGAGGGAGACCTTCTGAAGCTGCCGTGTGGGCCACACGAGTCCAGACACCATGCCTATGGCCTCTCTGCACGTCGGCCATGGTGGGCCGCTCCAGTCAGCTGCCCACATTGCTTCACAGTTTTCCAGCCTCCCTGTTCCAGAAGCAGGGGGCAAGAACGAGGACACCGCCCTGCTCCTGTCCAGGGGAGACACTGGTGGCTTGTGGCCTTGCCAGCTTTCTTCTGGGCACTGGACTCTGTTTCCTTCCTGAAGGCTGTTTTCGGGGGCCCGGGCCTGGCTGGAGGGCTTATCCCCAGCCCTCCTGGGAAAGAGAAAGAGGAGGAGCCATCCCAGACTTTCCCACTGGGCTGACAACTCCCTCCTCTTTGGAAGGCTGCCACTTCAATGGATCCCTCTGATCTAGTCTTCCCCTGGGGTGGCGGATCGGATCGCCCACCTTTGAATAAATTCGCTACATATGCTTTGATGGCTTTCTTCTTAGAATGCGGGAGCACTTTCGTCTATGGCCCTTCACTGTGGGGCTTTAGCAACAATTCTGAGATTGCAGGACAAGTTCCATTTGTTAGCCCATTAAGCATTCAAACGTCCTCTTTGCCTGGGCCCCTTTCTGGGCACCTGCTCCCCAACCTTGTCTAACCTTGGCTCAGCACAGCCCTCTCCAGTGGTGGGGGTGAGGGCTGTGGGCAGGAGCTGGGGTGACAGAAAGAGGAAAGAAAGCCTTGAGGAGGAGAGTGGCTGTGGGGTATGGAGGATAGAGAGGCTTTGGGGGAAGAATAACACTTTGTTTTTTCAATAAATATATGTTATTTCCTGTGGTTTAGGGACTCAGGCTTTTTTTTTTCTTTAAATTTTAAATTAAGTTAGGCATGGCAGTGCATACCTGTAATCCCAGTACTTGGGAGGCTGAGACAGAAGGATCGCAGGTTCGCGGCCAGTCTCAGTAACTTAGTGAGATCCTGTTTCAAAATAAAACATAAAAAGGGCTGGGGGTGTAGGTCAGAGGTAGAATGTCCCTGGGCTCAATCCCTAGCACCAAAAATAAAAATAAAATAAATTAATACTCTGTAAAGTTCTTAAGGTAGGAACAAGAAGGCCTAGTACGTGTGTGTGTTGTTAAATTAGCAATGGTAGGGCCGGTCCCGCCTGGCATCTCTGCCTTGAAGTTGACCGGCGCTCACTGTCTGTCAGTGCCTGTTTCTGGGGTACCAAATCATACTCAGCCCCCGGCCCTGATTTCCAGTAATCAGCGGGCACCATGGCTAATCTAGGAGGCCCAGGGGTGAGGCTAGGGTCACATAGTGAGGAAGCTTGGGTGAGGCCGACTCCGGTCACCTCTTAGTGTATTAGTCAGGTAGGCCGAGCTTTGCTTTAATGACAGATGGACCCACAAATCTCTGGCTGGCCTATTTCTGTTTCTCTATTTCTCGCCTCTGCTCCACGTCTCATGAGACCCAGTGGCTGCTCTGCTCTGTGTTTTCGTCCCCTGGGGTCCAAGGCTGACAGACGAGGTGCAGCCCGGAACATTTCTGGCCATCATGACCGCAGGCGAAAGACAAGTCGGAGAAGCCCACGGTGACTCTGGAGGCCTATACTCAAAAGCGTGTGCACAGAGAGGAAGTGTCCATTCCTCCGCGAGGAGGGGCACTGAACGCTGGGGACAGTAAAACAGCTTCTCCGGAGGCCACTCCTTTGGCCTGAAATGCAGCGGCTGCGAGCTCTTTGGAAGTCTGACAAACCAGATTGTCAGAACAGATCTGAAGGGAGCTGCCGCGTGGGGAATTGGATTTTTCCCCTAAAGATGATTTCACGCTTGTTGGCTCCATCATATTCTGAAATCCTTTTGCTGTTCAACAAGCCTCGGTAAGTGGAAACTCCTGTCACGTGGGCGTTAGCGACATCCTGCCGTCGTAGCTCCCTGACATACACCTATTGGTTGCCTGCATTTTCTCCCAATTCTCACCTCCCCAGGCCCCCCTCCCGCCATTTTGCCCCATTTTATTTCTTCTTGGATTTCCCAAACCAGATGACTATGAGTCCTCTGTGGTCACCGAAGACTGTCATGTTCCTTCTTCTAAAGGGTGATCACAGCCGGGCGGGGTGGCGCACGCTTGTAATCCCAGTACTTGGGAGGCTGAGACAGGAGCATCGCAGGTTTGTGGCCAGCCTCAGCTACTTAGTGAGGCCCTCTGCAACTTAGTGAGACCCTGTTTCAAAGTTAAAGAATAAAATAGCGCTGGGGGTGTAGCTTGGAGGTAGAATGCCCCTGGGTTCCATCCCCAGTACCTCAATAAAATAAATTAAAATAAAATAAAATAAAAAAGGGTGATCATGTCCACTTGGGGTTTTTCCTACTATTTGTATAGCTAAGCAGTGTGTTTCTGAAAGACTTTTATCTGAGGGGCTGAGTTTCTTCCATAGCTAAGAGCCTGGCACCCTTTTTTCTCTTCATCATTAAAAAGAATTTTAATACAATAGTTTCCTAAGTCATCTGGCCAGAAAAGCAATTACTACAACTCATAGCTTTAAAGTCATTTTAACAAAATAAACACCTGGGACCCATCTGGTCCTTTTTTTCTCTGCTCCTTCCTATTACAAGCCCCTGCTAATTCTCAGCCTTGATTTATGCCGCAGTGCCTGGCCCACTCGACTCGGTGGGGTCAGCCTCTCCCCTGTGGCTGGGCGGCTTCAGACTAGCAGCATCAGAAAGCTTTCCTGGAGACAGCTTTTGTTCTCTTGCAGGGACATTTGTGGGGCCCAGCGGCAGGCAGCCCATTCACCACTGGGTAGCAGGGAGACCTCTGGGAAGGGGCAGCTGATTTCACACACACACACACACACACACACACACACACACACACACTTCCTTATCAACTAGGACAATGTATTTTTCCCTCTGATTCTTAGATCCAGAATTTCAGTCCTGGAAATTCTGGAATCCCCTGCTGTTTCCTTCAAGTGACAAAGATAGTTTAGCAACCCATAGTACATCTTTGCATGTCAGCACGAAGTGTATTCATAATTGTCTTTTCTAATCAGACACTTTCCTAGCCAGTTTATTTTTCTTACTTTGATTTTGAGGAGGCCCATTCTCTACCTTGTTTTTTTTATTGGCCTTAGCAGGGTCTTTTGTGAGCTGGTAATTTGCTCCCTGGTTTCTTAGCAACCAGGAACTTTTCCAGCTGGCCACTGGCTCAGTCCTTGGAGTTGCAAAGTTTAAAACAGAACCTGCTAAAGGACAGTATCTCTCCCAGAGCCGGCAATTTTAAATTAATGTTTGGACAAGAAAATTAACCAGGGTTTCAGGACAAGTGCATTTACAAAGGCAGCAACTACAAAACATGCTGCATCTGGTGCCCTGGAATGGTTTGATTCTCCGGTGCACAGGGTCCCAGCTGGCCAAGTCCTCTCTGGCTTGTGCCCCTGCAGCGCAAGGCATTTCCTGCTCCCTGTTCTTGGGCTGATGGAAAGCAGATGGAGCCAGATAGGAGACAAGGATGCTCCGCCTGGAGGAGGCCCAGGAAGAGGCCCAGGGTCTGCTACTTCTTAACTGGGTCAGGCCGGCAGCTGGTCATGTGGTCTTTGCCAGTTTCATTCCATACACATTTATGTCATGCCTACTGTGTGCTAGGCATTGGCTCAGAGAGCTGCACGGCACACAGCCACGCCCCTGGAGAGCTCACAGTCTAGTGGAGAAGACAGAGACAGATAAATCAGTTACTCTGTGGTGTGATGAACCTGCCATTCATGATAAAAGCGAAGGACCAAGGAGAGCGAGCTGAGCCTGGGAGCGGGGTGCGAGCCAGCTGCACTGGCAGCACCAAGCGGGTTGAAGGCAGAGGCTACCTCTCCAAGTGCGCGGCGTGTCCTTGGTTACTCGGGCTGGAAGTCCAAAAGCCACTGTTAGCCACCAGGAGAGTCACTCATTGGTTATCTACCGCTCTGTGAAAACCCGCCCGGTTATGATTTGGATGTGGAATGACCCCCAGAAAAGCTCATGTGTTGGCATTGCGGAAATGTTCAGAGGGGACATCGCTGAATCAGGGCTCTGCCCTCACCACCGGAAACCCACCGAGGGTTCATAATCTGAATGGCTTTGCTGGGTGGTAACTGCAGGCAGGTGGCTGTGGCCAGAGGAGGTAGGTCAGTGGCGGGTCTGGCCTTGGGGCCTATATCTGTCCCCAGTCCCCTCCTTTTTCTCTGCTTTCTGGCTGCTGAACAGCTTTCCTCTTGCACACCCTGTTGCCATGACTATACTATGAACGGAACCTTAACTGTTGTAAATTGTGTGTGTATGTGTGTGTGTGTGTGTGGTACTGGGGATTGAACCCAGGGGCATTCTCTGAGCTACACCTCCAGCCGTATTCTATGTTTTATTTTGAAACAGGGTCTCACTAAGTTGCAGAGGGTTTCACTAAGTTGCTGAGGCTGGCCTTGAACCTGAGATCCTCCTGTCTCAGCCTCCCAAGTACTGGGATTACAGGTGTGCACCACCACACCAGCTTTTAAATTGTTCATGTCAGGTGTTTTGGTCCCAGTCACAAAAAGCTGACTAATACACGCTTCAAAATTTAGTGGCACAAAGCAATGGTCATTTTATTTTGCTCCTGGATTGTGTGGGTCCGGATTCTAAAATGGGACAGGGGTGGCTTGTCTTTGCTCCATGGCGTCTGGAGCCTCAGGGGGAGGACTCAGGTGGCTGGGGGCCAGAAACAGTTTCTTCACGCTGGGCCGGTTGACCCAGGGCCAAGCTGGGGCAGTCGTCAGGACTACCTCTGTGCGGCCTTTCCGGCATGGAGGTCTCAGGACAGTTGGGCTTCTTCCATGGAGGCTTAGGGGTCTAGGAGCCAGGCAGAAACTGCACGGAAGTTACAGAGCTTTGCTTCCAAATACTCTATTGGTGGAAGGAACCAAGGACCCATCCAGATGAATAATAGGGGCCATAGACGCACCCCTCCATGGAAAGAGGGTCATAATATCTGCAGTCTTGCTTGAAAGCACCACACAGGGAAAGAAAAGCATTCTGGGGCCAGCACTTGTGAGTTTTGTTTTGATTTGTCCCTCACTTGCTGTGTGACCTTGGGTTAGCTGCTTGTGCTCTCTGGGTCCCGGCCTCTTCATCTATGAAGTGAGGGGTGTGCCAGGTTACTCTAAAGTCCTCTCTAATGAGGGGCAGCAGTGTGGCAAGTGCTCCGTAATTACCTATTGATCAGGAGCGAGCTGAATTTTAACTGTAGGAATGGATCTCCGATGGAATCATGTGGATCACTGGGTACATACGAGTTTTAAAATTTTCACACTGAAAGGAACTTGGACTATGGTTTAGCTCTGAGGCTTTAGAGATGAGAAAAGTGAAGTGTGTGTGTGTGTGTGTGTGTGTGTGTGTGTGTGTGTGTGAGCGCCTGTGTGTGTGTGTATGTGTGTGTGTGGGGGGGTGAAAGTTCTTGGTCAAAATCCAAGAGTAAGTTAATGATGACCATCGACGAACAGGACCTGGGTCCCTACAGCTGTTGCTCCCTGGGCTTGCTACCTGCTGCATTTGGGACCCCACGTGGAATTTCATTCAAACATCCACCTTCATGATGGTGTCTCTTATGCAACCTAAAGGATGTCGGTAAGAAGCCAACAGGAAGCCATCAGGAAATTTTCCATTGTGTCCAACTGGAGAAGCGGCTAACTGGGCTTAAGGTTTGCTGGTCAGGCCGTCCTTGCTGGCTGGCTCTGCTGGGGTCCTTGGCCCAGGGCTGGAGGAGAGGGTCCAGGGAGCAGCAGAGTGGGTTGGCGAGAGGTGAGTTCACTTCTGGTCTGGGTCCTAATTTGTTTTATCCCAGCCATATTCGGAAATGGTTCTTGTGCATATATAATACAGTAACTGAGTTAAATAATAAATGACAAGCGAGGCCACAGGAGGTGAGAAAGCACAGGCAAAGGAGAGGGAGTCGGATTTCAGCTTAAATTGGAAAGGACATTGAACTGCTGAGAGAGGGAGACGGGAAAGCAGAGGAGGCTGGTGGTAGCAGGAACAAAAAGAGCTGGCAGAAAGAGCCACATGGCTCATTACAGTCCCAGGAAAGGAGAGAGAGAGAGAGAGAGAGAGGATAGGATAGGACAGCATAGAATGTCAATGTGGCAAGTAAAGCAAGAAATAGAGCGGGCCAGGAAGCCTCGACTCCTCATGCTCAACGGGCGTTCCAGAGCGGGACCAATCGCAGACGTGGTCTTAGATAGCATCCCACAGGCAGGGCTGCTGGCACCTGTGTTTGGACATGGACCGGACAAGGTGCACCCGTGCTAGGCCATCAGTCAGGTGCTGGGCTTAGGGGGAGCCGCCTGGCCCACCGATCCCCATTCACCCATCCTCAGCTCTCACTGATTTCATCCACGCCCTGTCTAACCCATGACCTCCTACTCTTGCTGGTTCGTGCTACACTGGCCACCGTTCTCATTCCTTCGAATCCATCCTGCCCCAGTTCCAACTCATGGCCATTGCCAGTACAGCCCGTCCTGTCTCAACTCCTTGTTTCTATCTTTTCTCGCTTCATCTACACATCTCTTAGTTTTGATGCTCAACAGTATGGCGGCCTTTGTAGGATGAAACCCTCCAGATGCTAGGACTTTGGGTCTAGGAACCCAACACCCCTACTGCAGGACTTTCCAGCCTTTTTACTCTCATGAATATACAGAAAGTGATATTTGTATAGTCCATTGGGGTCAGCTCAACCCAGGCCCCACTGAGCTACCACAAGGGGTGAGGTTTCTGGGCAGACCTGGAATTTATTCTCAGCACACTGTTGGGTGGAGTAGGGGAAGAGGGGGTTTCTATAAGAAGTTGAACACCCTAAGTCACAACATATTTTCCCTGTAGAGTTGTATGCTGCTTTAACTGCCCTTTGGCTGATTCAACGAGCAACATCAGTTTCAATGCCATGAAGGCCTCCCACCTCTTTAGACCTCTAAGGTAGCAGGAGAGTGGACCAGCATGGTGGTGATTCAGGCCTCCGCAGGGCTGCCTCATTTGCCTTAGAAAAATGCAGCCAAATACAGTTAGGGGGAACCCATTCTACTAGCTTCAGAGCCAGGAGCAGTGCTTGGGTCTGAAAGGAAGTGGCTTGTAGTCCCTGCTTTTGTGAGCTTTTGTTTTAGTAGCAGAGAGACCAGCTTGGGGCTGCCACAGAGGGCCAGAAAGCTGAGAACCCTAGGGGAAGATCACAGCCCCCGGGGGATGAAAGGAGGCCTCGGCTATCCAGTTGGGAGGGAACCAGGCCCAGGGTGGGCTTTACGGAAGCCATGCCCTGTCAGATAGAGGATCATTCTAGGACAGCAAAGGGTAGGAGCAGAGGTACAAAGGGGACAAAAACAATAGATGGTGCTGTGGTTAGGATATGGAATGTATCCGAAAAGCTCAGGTGTTGGCATTGCAGAAATGTTTGGAGGGGAAATCACTGGCTAGCCTCATCAGTGAATTAATCCATTTGAGGGCTTAATAATTTGAATTAATGGCTGACTCAATGAGCAACATCAGTTTCAATGCCATGAAGGCCTCCCACCTCTTTAGACCTCTAAGGTAGCAGGAGAGTGGACCAGCATGGTGGTGATTCAGGCCTCCGCAGGGCTGCCTCATTTGCCTTAGGAAAATGCAGCCAAATACAGTTAGGGGGAACCCATTCTACTAGCTTCAGAGCCAGGAGCAGTGCTGGGTGGTAACTGAAGGTAGGTAGTATGTGGCTAGAGAAGATAGATCACTGGGGGCATTGCCTTGGGGACTGTTTGTCCCTGGTCTCTGTCTCTCTCTCTCCCTCCCTCCTTCCCAACAACTCCGAGAAACTTTCCTCCACCAAACTCTGCTGCCATGATGTTTCTTCCTTGGAGCCAGTCAACCATGGACTGAACCTCAGAAATGGTGAGCCAAATAAACATTTCTTTCTCTAAGTTGTTCTTATCAGGTATTTTGGTCACAGAGACAAAAAGTTATCTAATACAAAAGAGAAAACCACACGGAGAGGAGTGGACTATAGCAGGATGGTTGGAGATGATATTAAAGAGGGAAACGGAGGCAAATTGGGTGAGACCTTAACTCCAGGGTGAGGAGTTATATGTGATTAGTGGGTAACTAGGAGCCACTTACCTGGACTCTTCTGTACCAGTGAGAGTCCAGGGTGCTGGCTACGAGAGGACCAAGTAGACCAGGGCTGATCTGGAGGATGCGGAGCCCTGGGCATGAAGAACCAGAAGGAGACTCATGGCTGAAACTCCCACAGAAGCATAAATTCAAAGAGATGCAGATGAGAGGTGGGGCCCAGGTGGAAGATGGAGGTCTGGAGAAGAGGATCCTGCACAGTGGAAAGAGAAAGCCCCTGGCCGACATCCTTGAGCTTCTGGGGCATAGTCGGACACTTTATTGGGGGGCTGACAGGCTTCAGGCACAATGGGGAGGGAGAGATTAAGGGCCCTGGGCCAGCCCAGACACTGCTGGTGTCTGAGGAAAGTCCTTAGGGGACCACAGCCATGGTCATCTGGGAGCTCAGGCTGGAAGCCCCATGCAGGTGTTGGAGAGGCGGTCCGCCGTGGGCTCTGAGCTTCCCTGCATGTTCTTGTGAGTGTGCCAGATTACAAGGTTTCTCTCTTGATACTGAGCATTCTGTAGCTGGTCATTCAGAAGACTAAGTAGGGTCAGCAGTGTGGCTTCTGAGTGAGTGTTCCCTCCCTGGGAGGCGAGCTTGCTTGATGTTTTTTGAGCCCTTGGCTTTGGGTTCTTCTCCTATAATGCAACCCACTTGGTGTGGAGATGCCATGTGGGCCCATAGCGTTGTCCCTGTGGGACCTAAAGGCAAGGGGCACTGAGGCAAATGCACTCCTTGCTGTGCCATGAGTCACAAAGTCTTTTGCCTCTGACCCAGGAAACTTGTGGCTTTTTCCAGCATCCCGCTAAGACATTAGCTTAAGTAGGGTACTGTCTAAGACCCTCCACAGTTCTTGACAGTGAGGTGGGGTTGAAGGGGAGAACTTGGAACTTGGAACTTGGAACTGTGGATGACAGCTAGGCGGCTATAGGAGTTAGGATGTTTTTTGTGCAAGTAAGAGAATATGCAACCAAGAATGGCTTAGTCAAAAATGTCATGTAGTGGTCTCACATAAAATATGGAGATTGGGAAAGTCCAGGATTGACTAGTTTGGCAGTCTGACATCAGGTTCTGCCTCAGCTTTCCTATGATTCTTTTCAGTTTCTCCTCATGGTCTCCAAATTGCTGCCATAGCTCCAAGCCTCACAGCCTCACATGACAACAGGAGAGCTGTAGCGTGGGGTTGAATGGGCTTGGGGCCAGGGTCTTTCCCTGCAACCCCCACCACCAGCCACTGCACTCAATGATATGGCCCCTTTGACCTGGACTCTTTCTGTGGAACCTGCCTGGTTTCCTTGCATCTAGTCTCACTTCCAGTAAACCATTTCCATGCAACCCCCAGATTATTTTCCTAAAACAATTCCCCGGTCATTTGACTCTATTTCTTCAGCCTCTTGCACAAATTCCCCATACAGAGGCAAGTTTCTCGACCTAGTCTCACATTAAGATTGCTGGAGGGAGTGTTAACACGTTCGGGGATATGGGCTCCCCATCCCTCCCTCTCCAATTTTCGGATGTAATTGCTCTGGATGGAGGCCTGGGCATTGGCATTTTCAGAAAGCTCTCCTGGCCATCCCAAAGGGTAGCCCGAGTGGAGACCACTAGAGCAGTATCAAGCCCTGACTCCTGTGTGTGGCGTGCAGGCCTCTCCCTGCCAAGCTCGCACTCATCCCGCTGGCCCAACAAAGCAGTAGCAGCAGCAGGCTCCCCTCCTCTCCTCCTGGGGAAGGTGCGGGGGCCACTGTGCGCAAATCACTTGACCAGGCTGAATTCAGTGAATTGTTATGAAAACAGATCTGTGTTTGAGTGCTGGTTCCACCACCAAGAGCTACACACAACCTTGGACAACCCATGTAGCCTCTCTGAGCTGTGGCTCCCGCACCTGGGAGATGCAGGGAATAGCGACTGCCTCTCCCTCGTAGGGTTGCCTCGTGGAGACCCTGCATTGGGATCACATCTGGAGGAGGTCACGTGCTTCCACCTCCTAATACTCTCCCCCATGTGTCTTCTCCCCGAGCCACATGACCTAGTGATCTGATTCTATCAAATAGAATATGGCAAAGTGCTGGGATGTCACCTCCAAGATTAGACGACACGGGGCGGTGCCTTCCATCTTGTCAGCACACTCTCTCTTGCCCTCTCTGATGAAGTGAGCTGCCAGGCTGTGTGGTGCTCTTTGGAGAGTAAGAAATGAACAGGTCTCCAGCCCAAAGCTCACGAGCACTCCACAAGGAAGCGGAGCCACAGCCCAGCAGCTGGAGAGGAAATAAATCTTAACAACCATTGTGTGGGTGAACTTGGAAGTGGGTCCCTCCTACTGCAGACTCGTGACAGCCTGAGGACCACATGCTCTGCCTGGGCCCACAGAGATAACAGACGAGAGAGAGAGATAATAGATGTATGTTGTTTTAAGTTGCCAAGTGTTGGGGGTAATTTGTTATACAGTAGTGGATAGCTAATACATGCACGCAAGAATGTGGCACAGCATCTGGAACATAAAAGGCGCTTAGGAAATTGAAATATTACTCTTAGCAGCGACACCAGAAAATTCTGCTATTGGTAAGGGGGTCTTGTCAGTTATCAGAGAAATTCCCTAAGATAGGTCTTCTATAATAACTTTCATAAGCAGCCAGGGTTAATAAGACTGACTCGAGCAGTGAGATCTATCTATCTATCTATCTATCTATCTATCTATCTATCTATCATCTATCTATCGGCTATCTATCATCAATCATTTATCTATCTATCTATCTATCTATCTATCATCTATCTATCTATCTATCTATCATCAATCATTTATCTATCTACTATCTATCTATCAATCATCTATCTATCTATCTATCTATCATCTATCTATCTATCATCTATCCATCTATCTATCATCAATCATCTATCTATCTATCTATCATCTATCTATCTATCTATCTATCTATATCTATCTATCATCAATCATCTATCTATCTATCTATCTATCTATCTATCATCTATCTATCTATCTATCATCTATGTATCATCAGTCATCTATCTATCTATCTATCTATCATCTATCTATCTATCTGTCTGTCTATCATCTATCTATTATCTATCTATCTATCTATTATCTATCTATCTATCTATCATCTATCTATCTATCATCTATCTATCTATCTATCTATCTATCTATCTATCTATCTATCATCTATCTCTTTCTCTCTATCTATCATCTATCTATCATCTCTATCTCATTCCTCTGCCCCAGAGCCAGCATTTGTCTGTTCATCCAGGCTCGGTTTCCACCCCATCCCATCTCATCCCATCTTGTCACACTTCCAACCAGTGCCCCGCGTGTGTGTTCACACTGTAAGGACCGTTTCCTGAGACAGAGAGCCCACCTGGGGGCTGAGAAGAGCGACAGGCCTGAACACAAGGTATCATCCAACCGCAGGTCAGAATAGGGCATTCTTCTCCCTTTTTTTCCAAACATGGTTGTTCTGGAAAGGAAAAAACCAGCAAGAAAAGCTTGTGTGTAATGGAGCTAAGCATCCGTGACCGTGAACCCTAATCAGTTGTGAAATCTAATCGATGATGATGTTCCAGGTCTGGGAAGCAAGCGCGCTCACCAACAGGGGGGGCGGCTTATGTGGGGGCTGGGGGAACGGGACCCCACTGAGCAGTGATCTGTCCAGAGCGAGGGGCCTGCCTGGCTGACAGAAGCATCCTCTCCACTCTGCTTGACAGGTAGACCCAAGAGAAGAGGAAGCACCAGGCAAACCTAGCTCACGACACGAGCCATTAAGATCACCCTGCAGCTCCCTGGCACGGAGCCCTTGCTCTCCGACCACGCAGCTTTGCGCGAGGACAACCCCTTTCCCACGCACGTTGCCTCCCTCCAGTGGACATGGTGTTCTCAGAAGTCAGAGTTCCCTCGGAAACTAATGAGCTGATTGATTTCCTGGCTTACTCATCAGTCATGTGAGAGTTTGTTCAGCCCGGGTCAGTCTCTGACTGCTAGGCACCGACCAAACAGAGCTGCTACCTCTCAAAGCATAGAGCCGGGTACCCGGCACCTTCCCTCCACACTCCTCCTTCCCCTCTTTCTCCTCACTCCATCCCTCCCTCCTTCCCTCGAGCCTTCCCTGCTTCCCTCCCTCCCTTCTGTTCTCTCTCTCTCTCTCTCTTTGTGGTACTGGGGATTGAACCCACGGGCACTCTACCTTTGAGTTACATCCTAGCCCTATTTTATTTTTTTTTTATTTTTAAACAGGATCTTGCTAAATTGCTGAGGCTGACCTCGAACCTGGGCTCATCCTGCTTAACCACCCAAATTCTGGGATTACAGGCATGCCCCGCTGTGCCTGGCTCTTTCTCTTTCTCTTTCTTCTTTCTATACCTTCCACTCTACCTACCTTCACCCTGACTCTCTCTCTCTCTCTCTCTCTCTCTCTCACACACACACACACACACACACACACACACACACACACACAATCATGGTACAGCATAGCATTTTGGTTAAACGAGTGGATTCTGGGGACAGTTGGGTTTGGTCCTTGTTCAGTTTCTTCGTAGCTGTGGGCTCTTGGGCAAGCCGCTCTAAGCTTATCTGGGAAGGAAGAATACCAGCATTTGCCCCACAAGGCTGATGGCAGGATTCAGCAGTTTGGGACAGCGTGGGAGCTGCTAAGTGCTCTGTCAATGCTTGCTAAACAGCAAGTGCTGAGCGCTTGTCCTGTGCCAGGACCGTGCCGGGGGCTGGTAATGGATGGCCCAGAGATACAGGGTGCTCGCTGGGAAGAGAGGGAGGCCAAGCCATCTACAGGTCAACTCAAAGCATACCCCGACCAGGGCTGCTGACTGCGAGGCCTGGTGTCCTTTGGGGACACGAGTCTCCTTGCTTCCTATTCACCCACTGCCATGGGGCCACTGCCCAAGACCATGGGCTGTAGCATGAGGCTCCAGGAATCTTAAGGTATCGAAGGGGGCTCCAAGGAGGGACCGGGAAAGAGAGCAAGGCATGGGCAGGATGCTGGTGTCTGGCGCACCCCTCTATGGGCAATGCGGGGCAGTTTTCACATCTGAACTGGGTGGTGGATACTGAGGCTCAGCGAGGGGGTCCTCTCCCCTGGTGTCTGGCCATGGCAGCTGTCCTCCCCCGAGTAAAAGGGCTGGCCTGTTGGTGAGAGTGTGTATGCCACAGGACACTGACAAATCTGTGTCAGTGTTGGGCTTGACAGAGGTCTGATCACGGGGCTGGCAGTGCCCAGAGAGACCCTAATGCCACCGCTAAAACTGAGTGTGGAAGTAAGATGGCTTGCATAGAGGCATGAGGAGGGAGCCGTAAATCCCACCGCCTCTCTCCTGGGGCTCAGATTACCTGCTCCCATGAGCCTCCTGCGAAGGGCTTACCTGCCTAAGCCCGATCCCTTGAGAACTTCGTCATATTATACCATTCTCTGTTTGGTCAAATGCATCAATTCTGTATCTTTGTTAATAGGCATTCTATTTCTTTTTTTTGTGTGTGTGGTACTGGGGATTAAACCCAGGGGCATTCTACCTCCGCGCTACACCCCGGCCCTATTTGTTTATACTTTATTTTGAAACTGGGTCTCATGAAGTTGTGGAGGGCCTCACTAAGTAGAGAGAGAGAGAGAGAGAGAGAGAGAGAGAGAGAGACAGGGGGACAGGGAGAGAGAGACAGGGAGGGAGAGAGAGAGAGGGAAAGAGAGAGAGAGAGAGAGAGAGAGAGAGAGAGAGTAAGCTGAGGCTGGCCGCGAACCCGGATCCTCCGGTCTCCGCCTCCCAAAGTACTGGGATTACAAGCGTGCGCCACCACGCCGGCTAGGCATTCTATTTCTAAACAATTTAAACATTTAACTTCTTTTTGGAATAGGTGCTCCATTGGCATTTATAAAATTAGAAAGATAGTGAAAGGCATATACTGCCCCAGATTTCTCTCCCATCTCTCTCCCCGACCTCCCAGTTCTTCTTCCCAACAGCAACCAGTGTTACCAGTTACCTGTGAGATAGTAAGACTTTTAGATAAATGAGACCAGAATTTGTAAGATTTGTATCAATCCAACAGTTATTTATTGAGCACCAATCAGGTTTCAGGGCTGGCTGGATAGTCTCAGTCCTTTGAGATTCACAGTCCAGTAGGGGAGCCACCAGGTCGGCCAATAATTATAATCTAGTGATATTAAGGGAGAAATAGAAGTCTGTGTGAGCTGCAGAGGCGGTCAGCAGCAAGCCAGGAGCCAGGAAGGGGCAGGGCCAGCAGGGTCTGCCATGGCAGAGGGCCTGTGCTGATTGTGCAACCCCCCGGAGAGGGTATCACAGCAGGGACCGGCTCATTCAACATCCAGCTGTGAGCTGCTGTGCTGGCAGATGTGCAAGTGCAGAGGAAGTGGAGCTGGGGTGACCCACGGGGAGGATGGCTGCCCCCAAGAGGTCCCCCTTCACATTCCTGCAGCCCCCGCCCATCAGTGCTGGCAGGCGGCCCTGAGGTGTGCTATGCGCTTTGTGACTATCCAGCAAGACACTGGTTGACAGAAGTGGCTGAGCCTGGCCTCTGGGAGGCTGCTGACGTGCACGCCTACTCAGACGCACATGCCAGGCACGGCTCCGGCGCCTTCCCTGTGTGGATCCGGTTCGTCCTCAACGACCTAGGACGTGGGTTCTTTTATGATGCCCGCAGATGAGGAAATGGTGGCACAGTGCGGCTAAGCCACTGCTGCAGAATACTCAGCCGGTCGGTGGCAGAGCCAGGACTCAAGCGCAGAGCCTGGCTGCGGAGCCTGCACTCTTAACCGCTAGGCTAGTGCCTGTGTCCCTCAGCCACTGTTGCCCGCAGCAAGGTCCTGAGGACTCCGGGCCTCTGACTCACAGGTCTGGCTGAGAGCTTTCCTTTTCTGGGGTCCCCCTCCCAGCCACCGGTGCTGTCTCTCACAGGGCCCTCTCGTGTAGCCCTGCCAGCTTCCCTCCGTCTCTCCCCATTGCAGGTTACCCGACGGAGCGAAACAGCACAGCACAGCACAGCGCGGCGACAGAATTTCCAGCTATGTTGGAGTAAGTTTGAAATTATCCATTGTTTCCCTAAGATTCTGATGTAACCTGTGGTCCCGTGTTTTATCTGGCCGCCCTGTCCCCATGAACTGTGCTTTGTGCTGGGCCCCTGTGGAGGCGGAGGGTTGCTGCACATCCTGCGACCACGCACTTGCGTGGGTCTCAGGGTGGCCTGGGCAGGGCAGCTGTCAGCAAGCCTCTGTTAGGACCAGTGCTTACAGACTCCCTCGCTCCATTCCCAGGAGTGAGGCTGGGATGCTTCATGAACCTGTGCTTTAAATCCACACCACGGACTCTTTGAAATCCTAGACACGCACTTGTCTGCTGGTTCTCTCCCTGTCCCTCCGTCTTGCCTCTGTTCCCCTTTAAGAGAGGAGTTAGCTGTGCAGATTGGCCTCTTCTGGGTCTCCTGTAGGGAGAACCAGAGCCCTTCAGGTGTCCTATGTCGCTCTCTGATTCCAACAAGGCACCTGGAGCAGAAGTTGGACCAATTGCTTTCGGTCTCGCAGCCTCCTCCCGAGGCCGTTTTGCAGGTGGGAGGGACACTGGCTACCGTCCAGGCTTCCGAGACCCAAGTCCTGGTCTCACAACAGGTCACACATGTTGGCCAACATTTCTGCAATTTCACCCTTCAGAGCTCTTGGGTGGACGCCATCTGGTCAGCAGGATTTATTTACATCTAATTTGTCAATTAGGTCTAGAACATCTCGTTTGTTTGCCGTGATTTCAGCTAATATCCATGTCTTGTCTGCTTCAGTAGACACCATGAGGGTCGGAAACTCCCTCCTGTCCTTTCCCATCTGTTAGCGGCTGGTGATGAAGGTTAGTTACGGGCCAGGCCCTTGGTAATTACTCTGGAGGAAGCAAAGGTGTAGGAGACTTGATCCTGCTACCAAAGGGCTGACAGTGTGGCGAGGGAGAGGAGTGGGTTAGCATGCTTTCTGATGCAAGTAATAAAATGAACTAAGAGCAGATTAAACAAATAAGTTTATTTTTCTTTTATAATTTGCAGCCTGGGGATGGGTGGATATTGACATGGGTTTAGGTGCCCAACCATATACTATAAATACATTTTAAACAATTGGCTTCTCATCTTTGTACTTGTCTCATGATCACAAAATAGCTGCTCCAGCTCCAAGCCCATTTTTGAGGCATGAACAAAAAAGAAGGGTAGGGCAGCCATTGTTTTGGTCTCTTTTATTGGGAAAAGTAAAATCTTTTCAGAAGTACCCCCGTAAGACTTGAGCTCACTTATCACTAGCCACAAGCTATGCTCCATGGCTACCCCAGCCGTAAAGGAGTCTGGGAAAGGAGTGAGTAGATGCTCCAGCCTCTTTGGTGGAGGTGGGCCAGGCTGGGAACGATGTTGGGTTAGCCAAGTAACAGAATCTGTGTCAGAAGAGACGCCTTAAACAAAGAAAAGATCAGTGGCAGCCTGGGGCAATTTCAAGGCCTTGGGAGCAGTGTGGTCTCGGATTCAGCAGGTCTTTATTCCCCTGAATCTTTCTTTTCTGGAGTTCAGAAGGAAGAAAGTTCCTCCGGAACTTGGGGTAGACATGGGACCAGGTAGGTTGGTTGACAGTTAGACATCACTGGAGGGAGGGCATGCTAGGCTTGGGGATATGATGGCGGGAACCAGAGATGGGATGGAGCTGTCTTGAAGGGCAGCCCTGTGGTCTGAATGTCTGTGTCTCCACAGATCCATGTATTGAAACCTAACCCAGAGGTGATGATATTAAGAGATGGGATCCACTCTTGTGACCTAGTCACCCCCCAAAGGCGCCACCTCCCACAGTGGAGTGAGGGAGATGAGTGGGCTACGATGCTTTCTGAGGCAAATAATAAAATTGACAGTGTGTGTGGTCCGGCAGGTTCATGTGAAGGAGTAACAGGTACAAAGTACAGCTTTCAGGTTAACTTTCCAGAAGCTTCCCTATCACCTTTATCAGATGCCACAGCTTGCCTCTGTGGAAGGAGAGGGAGCACTGCAGGCGGAGCAAGCGCCCAGGAGACTGGCTTCAGATGTGTAGTGTTCCCAACGGCAGCTTCCTCGGCTCCTCTGGTCTCGTGGGAAGGACCTTTTGGGTCCCAGCTCTGGCTCCTGCCTTTCGGGTCCTTGCTCCTGGAGCTGGCTCTCCTGCCTCTCATCTCTGTACCCCTTCCCATCTGGGATGACTCCATTGTTGTGGTCCACTGTGGGATGTCATTCTTTATGCTCAAATACGACAATTCCAGTCCTTCCCAGACTTGACCTCTTGTTGACCATTTATAGCCCTGCCCATGCTCAGTCAATTCTGGATACCTGGTCTACCTGGGCTTCCTGCTTGAAATCTAACTGGGCTGCCATCTTGGCTCAACCCTCCCATTGAACTCGGCCAGCCATTCCTATTCCTCCGCCCTCAGCTAGAGCTTTGAATGCAGCCAAGCAAAACACCTGTTTTGTTGTTGTTGTTTGTCTGTTTTCTTTGCAGCACTGGGGATAGAACCCAGGGCTTTGCGCATGGCAGATAAGCACCTTACCACCGAGCCACATCCCCCACAGAACATCTTCTTTACTTAACGGGCACAAGGTGGTCGTTGAAAGCCATGTCTGGGAGAGTCCCGGGGTAGAACGTGGCATCTCGCACAGCTCCCTTGGATGGTGGGCTTAGAAGGGTCTGGAGAGAGGAGAGGCAGAGAGGAGCCGAGTAGCCAGGGACCTGCTGCAGCCGCTGACGGATCTGGACTGGGCGGTGGGCAGGCAGAAGGGCAGACAGAGGGAAGATATGCACGTGTGTATCTAGTATTTGCAACAGGACCAGTTTGGTTCAGGAGAGAGAAGGAAGCTCAGAGGAGGCTAGTCTTTCCAGGAGAAACATTCTACAGAGAAGTAGGTGAGGCTCCTGCCCCCCGGCTTTGGCTTGCTTGCTTGCTCTGTTTCTGGGAAGGCCTGCTGGGTTTGGGGCAGGCCTCCTTTGGAGGCAGCTGCGGGCATCTGAGGGCTGTGTCCGATGGGTGGCTGGGAGGACAGTGTGGGACAGCGTGGGAGCTGAGGAATTTCCACACAGAGGTGAAGACCAAAGGGTGGAGCTGGAGCAGGGAGGGAGGAGGGGCAGGCAAGGGCGGGCGCTGTGTAGCGTCCAGAGGGGAAGGCGGCCAGGGAAGGGCCGAGGCAGGTGGGCAGGGGAGCTGCTGCCCGGAACCGAGTTTCACATGAGAGTGTGGCCACGGGCGTCTTCTGCAAGGTGAAGAATCCATGTCCTTGTCATTTTTGAGGACATTCTTTCTACTTCTGGCATGTATAATAACACTTTGGATCACTATCTTTCTGCTACAAGCAGCTGTCTGAATCTCTGTGTTCCTGGATCAGTTGAAGGGTGGATTGACGGGTCCAAGGCATGGGGCTCACCTGCTTTCCATGGAGGCGCCATTTTAATTCCAAGACGTATTTGTGTGGGGTGCTCTATCTACTCCCCACTTTTCTCGCTTAGGGTTATGATTCTTATTTTTGGAGTTGGATCCCTGCTAGATGCTTCTCCAGTAAATTTTGACCCAAGTTGTCTCTGATTTTCATCTGCCTGTCTCACTAAGTAAACTTCCCTATTCTCCTGACTTGAATATTTCTCAGTTTTCATAAGACATTTTTATTTTGGTGGTACTGAGGATTGAAACCAGGGGCATTCTACCTCTGACCTATATCTCCAGCCCTATGCTATTTTGAAGCAGGGTCTTACTAAGTTGCTGAGGGTCTCACTAAACTGCTGAGGCTGGCCTTGAACCTGCAGTCCTCTTGTCTCAGCTTCTCAAGAAGTGGGATTACAGGTGTGCACCACCATGTCTGGCACTTTTATTGTGTGTGTGGTACTGGGGATTGAACCCAGGGGCATTCTATCTCTGAGCTCTACCCCCAGCCCTATTTTATTTTTTATTCTTGTAACAGGGTCTTCCTAGGTTGATAAGAGTCTCAGTACTTGCTGAGGTTGTCCTTGAACCTGCGATCCTCCTGTCTCAGCCTCTCAAGAACTGGGATTACAGGTGTGCACCACCATGCCTGGCCTTTTTTTTTTTTTTTTTTGCGGTACCGGGGATTGAACCCAGGGGCATTCTACCTCCGCGCTACGCCCCCGGCCCTATTTTTTATACTTTATTTTGAAACCGGGTCTCATGAAGTTGCGGAGGGCCTCACTAAGTAGAGAGAGAGAGAGAGAGAGAGAGAGAGAGAGAGAGAGCTGAGGCTGGCCGCGAACCTGGATCCTCCGGTCTCCTCCTCCCAAAGTACTGGGATTACAAGCGTGCGCCACCATGACCGGCCCTTTTATTTTTTTTAACGAAGACAGAACATGGTATGGCTTCTTAGCTGAACAATGCTGTTAACATCTGGTTGTCTTGTAAATTTTTTGGCTTCTTGTTAAACTTTTCCCCAGGCTTCTGAGAGATGCTGGAGAACATCCCTTCGGACTTACTGTGGACATTTTACATCTTTCTATTCTTAGCTCATTCTAGTTCCTGTGGCACAGCCAGGAGTTACCTTACTGTGCATTTCTTCTCTCAGATTCTTGGAGTTAATTTGGTGTTACAATGTTAACAACAGCTCACATTTGTACAGTGCCTCCCCATTTACAAAGCGCACACCCTACTTTTTCTTATTTTATCTTTGCAGCAATTTTGTGGAACAGTTTAGTTGTAATTGACCTTATTTTATGAATGAGGTCCCTCAAGAGTTAGCTGATACTAGAAGGAGCCAGAGTGGTTTCCGATTTTCAACTGCTTCCTTTTTTGTTTTTATGGTAATACTGTTTTTTTTCTCCCTCCAAAAATGAAGCAAGAAAATACACGATCATTTGAGGGAATTTGGAAATTATAGGAAAGAATGAAGAAGGAAATATACATAATGGCTCATTCCATTGTCCAGTAACTGCAAGCGCCCTGTGGGATTTCTTCCAGCCATATTTCTATAAATTGGTAGATATTTTATATACTTAGAAACCAAGCACAGCTTGATGGTGCACTTTGATTTTTAAATGTAACAATGTATTGTGAGCATTTCCCCATTCCATTCAACTATAATCATGTGTTGCTTAGTGGTGGGGACATGTTCTTTTTTTTTTTTTTTGCGGTACCGGGGATTGAACCCAGGGGTGTTCTACCTCCGTGCTACACCCCTGGCCCTATTTTTTTATACTTTATTTTGAAACCGGGTCTCATGAAGTTGCGGAGGGCCTCACTAGGTAGGTAGAGAGAGAGAGAGAGAGAGCGAGAGAGCTGAGGCTGGCCGCAAACCCGGATCCTCCGGTCTCCGCCTCCCAAAGTACTGGGATTACAAGCGTGCGCCACCATGCCCGGCTGGCTTGGTGGGGACATGTTCTGAGAAATGCTAGGTAGCTTTATCATTGTGAGAACATCATAGTACACTGACACAGACTGAGATGGCTAAGACGTCACCAGGCAAAATAATCTTATGGAACCATGTCATCTATGCTGTCTATCATTGGCCAAAACATCACTGGGTGGCGTGTGATTGTATTTAAAATCTATTCTAGCCAGGCATGGTGGCGCACCCCTGTAATTCCAGTACTTGAGAGGCTGAGACAAGAGGATCACAGGTTTGCGGCCAGCCTCAGCTACTTAGTGAGGCCCTCAGCAACTTAATGAGACCCTATTTCAAAATAAAACAATAAAATAGGGCTGGGGGTGTAGCTCAGAGGTGGAATGCCCCCAGTACCACACACACACACACACACACACACACACACACACACACACACACACATAATAAATAAAAATAAAAATAAATAAAAATATGTGTGGAAGTTGGACCTGGTGGCACACACCTGTAATTCAAGTGTTTGTGAGGCTGAGACAAGTGGATTGCAGGTTTGAGGACAGCCTCAGCTACTTAGCAAGGCCCTCAGCAACTTAGTGAGACCCTGTTTCAAAAAATTTTTTTAAAAATATTAAAATATAGGCTTGGTGGTGTAACTCAGAGTTTGTAGAATGCCCCTGGGTTCAGTTCCCAGTACCCCCCAAATCTATTCTAGCATATCAGTATAATTTATATAACCATTACCCTCTTGTTGGATATTTCTGGCATATACGAAAATGCTTTTGACTAGTATCTTTATACCATAAACACCTGTCCGAATCACTGTGATCTAGGGTAAGGGTGGAATGATGGGGTTCAAGAGCATACTGTCCAACTGCATTCCATGGAGGTACCAGCTTTTATTCCAGTGAGAAGTATTTGTGTTATCTTAGCACATCCTTGCCACCACAGAGTATTATATTCTGACTAATTTTAATATTAGAGATGAAAAACCAAATTCCATTATTTTGGGTTGCATTTTTTGATCAATTGTGAGACAGAACTTTTCCCCTTTATTGTCCATTTGTATTTCTTTCATTAATCTTAATTTTGTGCTCTTTGCTTGAGAGCCCATGGTCCTTCCAATTCTGTTATTGACTTTTAAGGCTTTACATGAATTAAACGCTGCCTACCTCCTGATGCCCCCCCTCCCATTCATGCTGTCCCTCCATGATGAAAATCACCCCAGAAGGGGATTTCAGCCCATTATTGAAGAAAAACAATTCTTGAATCAATTCATAACAAAATGTATGTGGCTTATCCTCCCCCTCTTAGAGCCTACTTCCTGACACATGATAAATAAACACTTATGTGGCACAGATCTGCTGTAGATACTCGTCGAATGAATAAATCCCCGTGGTTGCAAGGGATTTAATGGGATTAGGATGAGGATAGGCGAGGACACTCTGGTGAGATACATCACAAATCAATATAATCTTTCCAATAGACTTAGTTCCTCCAGGATAGAATGAGCTACAACAAGCCGCAGTTAAGTTCCCAGACCCAGGCATGTCCTAGTGTAGAGGAAGTCGAGCATCCTCTCAAGGACACAGGTAGAGTATTCCAGTGCCTTGATGATTTCGTCAGCCCACAGACTTGGCTTCTAATGCTTTACAAAATTTTCTCTTGGGCACCACTGTCCTAGGTCAGGCATGGCAAGTACACGTCACCCCACGGGCCACTTTCTGTGTGTTGCAGCAGCTGATAAAGGACTGGTTGGGTAGTGATGGGCTGCCATCTCTGGGCTAAGCAGGGATGTCTCCCATGGGTACTAAGGCAGGGGGGTTAATGTCTTAGGGGATCCCTCCAACCCTGTCCCTGAACCTGATTATTCATTTTACTATCCTTCTTGCAGATCTTGAATTTTCAGTGATATTCTTATTCTCCACTCTGGAGCACCCTTAGATTTGATGATTGAAAGTAATTTTTGCTCTCTGAGGTCCTCGATGAAAATCATTTCTGCTCTCTGAGGTCCTACCTGGTTCTAGTTTCTGGGACCCCCATCAGGAAAGAACTTACAAAGAATTAGGTGTGGACATGGGTGACTTTAAAAAACAACAGCTTTATTAAAATATAATTCATATGCCATAAAGTTGATCATTTAAAATGTACAGTTCAACATTTTAAAAGTTATATTCACAGTTGTGCAATCATGACCGTAATCAATTTTAGAACATTTTCATCATCCCCAAAAGAAGCTTCCTACCCTTTAGCCATCATTCTTCCTGTCTCCCAAACCGCCCCCTTCCTTCCACAGGTCCTAGCAACACACACCTTTCTGTCTCTAAAGACTTGCCAATTCTGGGCATTTCATATAAATGGAATTATATAATATGTGGTCTTTTGTGACTGGCTTTTTTTCACTTAGCACAATGTTTTCAAGGTTCATCTATTCTGTAGCACATACAAATTCTTCACTCTTTCTTATTCTTTAATAATAATCATATTCTATTTTATGGATATACCATATTTTAGTTGTCATTTCATTATTTAATGGACTTCTGGGTTGTTTCTATGTTCTGGCTACTAAAGATGACGAGACCATGAGCATTCACATGCAAGTTTTTGTAGGTCATAGGTGTTCATTTCTCCCAGGTAGCACCTTGAGAGTTTAACTTTCAGAGGAACTACCACATTGTTTCCAAGGTGGCTGTATCATTTTTCAGCATCGTATGAGGGTTCAATTTTTTTCTGTGTCCTCTCTGACACCTGCTACTTTTGCCTCTTTGACTGTTGTCATCCTGGTGGGTTGAAGTGGATTCTTGTTGCGGTTTTGGCTTGCATTTCCCGATGACTAATGATGTTGAACAGCTTTTCAGGTATTGATTGGCCGTTGGCGAGTCCTTTAGGAGAAAATGTCTATTCAGATCCTTTGCCTGTTTTTAAGTTGAGTACTTTGTCTTTTTATTTTTGAACTATAAGAGTGTTTTCTTTTTAAATATTCTAGATAGAAATCTCTTACCAGGTGTATGATTTTCAATTTTTTTCTCTCATTCTATGGGTTATCTTTTTCATTTTCTTGATGACACCCTTTGAAACACAAAAGTTTTAAATTTCTATGGTGTTCAATTTACATATTTTTTCTTTTGTTGCCTTTGGCATCATAGCTAAGAAACCATTCCCTAATCCAAGGTCATGCAGACTTATTCCTGTGTTTTCTTGTAGGATTTTAGTAGTTTTAACACTTGGACATTCGATCCACTTGAGCTAATTTTGTGCACAGTGTGAGGCAGGGTTCCAAAGTCACACTTTGCACAAGCATATCCAGTTATCCCAGCACTATTTGGTGAAGGGTCTATTTTTTTCCACATTGAATTATCCTGGTGCCCTTGTTAAAATCAGTTGACATAAATATGAGGGTTTATTTCTGGACCCTCAATTCTGTTCATCAATCTATATGCTGGACATGGATGACTTTTACGTTTTCGCTCACTCTTGGATTCTTGAATTTTCTTCATAGAACCCTATTATTCAATGTATATTTAAGGTTCAGCCCATGCACACATTGATGGAGTTTGTGGTAGGTGAATTGATACTTGCCCGATAAATCCTCACAATGCTCACAATGTTTTTGTCTGCAAGTAAGAGAACTTGTCAATAAAATTGGGTTAATAAACATGTAAATGTAATTCCTTCTCCTCCTTCTCCTCCTCCTTCTTTTCTTATAATGGGAAATCTGAGACCAGTGGCTCTGTTCCCTGGTCCTGTTGGTTCGCAGCTGGTTCATTTAGGGCTTCAACTGGTATCTCTGCAAATCTTGTGGGCTTTTCCTCATGTTGCAAGATGAATACCACAGGTCAAAGAATCAAGTCCTCATGTAATAGCACCCAAGGCAGGCAGGAAAGAAGGGGTATTCTAGATTTCTCTTTTATTAAGATGGAAAATATTCCAAGGGGCCAGTCTCCTACCTTTTGTGATCAGGATTGGGAGACACAGTCACCCCTAACCACAGAAAGGTTGGAAAAATGTAAATCAAGCGTTCTCAATTTTTGGAAATCAGACAAGGAGGAGGGGAGAATGGATGGAAAATAAAACTGTTATCACTCCCTGTCTCACTAGGGGCTAAAGGTGTGTGTGTGTGTGTGTGTGTGTGTGTGTGTGTGTGTGTACATGCTGAGGGGTGGGGATAGGAGAGATTCTACGGGGTTGAGAGCTGGAGCCAGACTCACTGACATGCAATTGGGATGGAAGGGCTGGAGATGTATGGAAAGAAGTTGTGCTAGCCAGAAAGCATGCAAGAAAACTTGGCAAGGACACCAAATATGGGCTCTCCAGAGGCAGAGGGTGAAGTGGTAGGGCAGAGCCAAGGGATCCAAACCTGAGAACCAAGAGCGAAAGCCGGTAAGATTTGGCCAGAGCCGTTCCTCAGGACCTCACCTGGCACGGAGGCCCCTTTTCACCAGCTGGCGGGCACGGGGTGTAAGGAGATGGAGCTGGCGTAAAGACCCAGGATCATAGCAGCCATCTGTGCTCCACTCTGTGTTAGGCAACAAACAGATCCCTGCGGCCGTCTCCTGCCTTCTGGGAGTTTCAGTCCCGCCCTCTATCACAGCAGCATGACTGATGCCTATGAAACAGAGAGGACATTTCTGTGTCCGATAGACTGGTTCCCAGGGCAACACAGGCTCCTGTCCTGACTCAGAGTGCAAGGCAGGGGAAGGCGAGCCCTCCAGCAGTAGCCCTTAGCCTGGGGTGATGTCCATCACCATCATAGCCACCCCTGCCATGTTCATCAGCATCACAGTTACCTACAGGTCATTGACTCACTCTTTGCTAGGCACAATCCTTTTCTTTAAATGCACTTTTATTGGCGCCTTGGTGAGCTTCCCCCTGGCTCCCTCCCTAATCCCTCTCCTTCCCCATACATGATATTGAGATTGGCATTGAGAAGTTCACATTTGTACATAACATCAATGGAAGTGTTTCCTTCATTAATTCTCCCCCCCCCCCTCCACCAGCACCACCCTCCCCTAGACCACTTCCCTCACTTCACCTGGGATTTCTCCTCCATTGTCGAATGTCCCTCTTGTATCCCCATTACTCCCTAGCTTCTGCATATGAGAGAAGACATATGACCCTTCACTTTGTGCGACTGGCTAATCTCCAGTTCCATCCAATTTCCTGCAAATGACATAATTTTGTTCTTTATTGCTGAGTAGAATTCCATTGTGTGTATATCCCATAATTTTGTGATCTATTCATCTGTTGATGGATACCTGAGTTGGTTCCATAATTTGGCTATTGTGAATTGTGCTGCTATAAACATGGATATACATGTATCACTATAATATACTGATTTCGGTCCCTTTGGAAAGATACCCAGGAGTGGTATAACTGGATCATATGGTGGGTCCATTCCCAGTTTTCTGAGGAATCTCCACACTGATCTCCATAGCGGCTGCACTAATTTGCAATCCCACCCACAGTGTAGAAGAGTTCCTATTTCCCCACGTCCTCACCAGCATTCATTGCTGTTTGTATTCTTGATGACTGCCATTCTGATTGAGTTTAGATGGAGTCTCAGTGTAGTTTTGATTTGCATCTCTCTGATTGCTAACGCTGTTGAACATTTTTCATATATTTATTGGCCATTTGTTTATCTTCTTTTGTGAAGTGTCTATTTAGTTCAGTTGCCCATTTCTTGATTGGGTTTTTTTTTTTAGTTTTAAGTCTTTTAAGTTCTTTGTATATTCAAGATATTAGTCCTCTATCAGAGGAATAGCTGGCAAAGACATTCTCCCATTCTGTAGACTCTCTCTTTAGGTTTCCTTTGCTGCATGGAAACTTTTTAATTTAACGCCATCCAATCTATTAATTCTTCTTTTAGTTTTCTGAGCTTTGGAGGTCTTATTGAGGAAGTTTTTACCAGTGTCTATATGGTAGAGTGGTGGTCCTATGCCTTCCTCTAGTAATTTCAAAGTCTCTGGTCTAATTTCCAGTGCTAAGCACAATTCTAATAGTTTTTCCTATATTATTAAAACTTTTGGCAAGTCAACAGAGCAGATACTTTTATGCTCATCCTTGTTTTACACGGGTAGACCGAGTCATTGAGAGGTCAGTCCACTTGCCCAGCATCTCACACAGTGAGGACATGGTGGGTCAGACATTGAGACTCACATGGTCTGAGGCTACAGCAGGGCTGTGAAGTGCTGCTTCCCAGCTGCCAGCACTCTGCAGAAGATTCTTGTGTCTCCGTCTGAGAAGGTGGGAGATACTGATGCTGGAGAGGTGGGCTGATCCCGTGCGCTGTGGCCTTGCCCTCTCTGTGTCTTGGTTTCTATGCATATGAAAGGAGATGGTAATCTGGTGCTCTCTAGGTCTCTGGATTGAAGAGTCATGAACAGTGTTCTGGAAGGCAGGGCCACCATGGCTGATGCTTGGGAGAAGTTAAACTCCCCCCGGCTCTTAAATCTTAGCTTCACTTAATTTGCACAGACACAGTAACAAAAGCATCCAATAAAAGTTCCAAAACATCTCAAACACCGGTGACAGCAGCAAGGACGGTTCCCTGAGGGAGGACAGGGCAAGGTTGTGATGGAGCCGGAGCCGATACGTGTCTCTCATGGTTCCTCTTCCCTGGGAAGGGGCAGAGGCGTGAGCAGGCCAGTTCATTATAACTGTATTTACGGCATTGATTTCCGTTGCTTTGATGAGGAAAACTTCCAACAGGAACTGTGAATTGCCCTGGGACCTGCAAATCCTGCCAGCTCAGCCCCGTGCTGTCAGATCAGAGCAAACAGTGTCTCTTCAAAGTTTGGAGTGAAGAGGGAGAAGAGCCCAGGGCCACGGAGTGGGGTGGCCTGGACAGGTGCCCTTGGCCTCTGGAATCTTCGCTGGTGAGGAGCTCAGCTTCCCAATCTGTGGTCACTAAAGTCCACCTCCAGGAACATGCTGCTGCAAATCTGGCCGCTGACTTGACCACTGACCTTGACGAGCTACTCGACTTTGGTAGCCTCGGTTTCCTCTTCTGTGAGATGGGGGTAACAGCAGTGCTTATCTCAGAATTACTGTGAAGAGTAAACGAGTCACTCCATGCAAAGCACCTTTGACAGCAACTGGCTCGTGGTAAGCGCTCTAGAAATGTTGGCTCTCCGATGTTTCCTTACCAGACTGGAAGTGCCCTAAGGGCAGGGATCTTGACTAGCTGGTATAAAACCTTCCCCGCAGTGCATGGTCTATACTAGAGTCTCAACATATATTTATCAAATACATGTTGAGTGGATGAGAGTGCTTTGTAAACTATAAAGTCCAACATGGAAATCGGGCGTATTATTATTATTGTTAATATTTTTTGTGTGTGGTACTGGGGACTGAACCCAGGGGCATTCTGGGCTATACTCCCAGTCCTTTCTATTTTTTATTTTGAAACAGGGTCTTGCTAAGTTGCTGAGACTGGCCTCAAACCTGGGATTCCCCCTGTCTCAGCCTCCAAAGTACTGGGATTATAGGCATAACCACCATGCCCCGCAGAGGCTCCAAATCTACTCAGGAAGGGCTACATTGAGACTTAAATCCAGGTCTCTGACAGGAGCCAGGGGCCATGGCTTACAGAGTCCCCCGGTATCAGCAAGCTTGGTGTGTTGTGAGGTGGGAGGCTGGTTAGAGGGTGGATTCGGCATTGGACAGAATTGGATCTTGAATCCTGGCTCTGTCCCCTGCTGCAGGGGTGAGCTGGACATGCTGCTCTCCTGGTCGCTATAATGGGAATAGAAATAAAAGCTACTCTGTGTGTGTGTGTGTGTGTGTGTGTGTGTGTGTGTGTGTGT